>JAGFNQ010009833.1:0-39044 GCA_024364735.1 Boesenbergia rotunda | reverse complement strand
GATCAATCGATAAAGGTGATGAAGTAGCTATAGCCTCCTTGTGCAAGAGTTGACATTGGTCCACATACATCAGTATGTATTAGACCAAGCAATTCTCCCACTGGATTACCTTTTCCGGAAAAGGGTAATTTGGGTCATCTTGCCTTTTAAGCATGATTCGCATGTATCAAATGAACCGGGTTCAAATGATTCCAAAATTCCACATCGGTGTAATTCGGTCATGCGTTTCTTACTTACATGGCCAAGACGGCAATGCCACGTGTAGGAGTCTATTCGATTATCTATTCGAGCACGTTTGTTGCTAACTTCGATATTGAAAACGTCACTGGATAAATCTAACGTGTAGATACCATTGCACAAAGTTCCATTCCCATAAAGAACGCCATTTAAAGTTATGTAACAACAATTGTTACTAAAAGTTAAATGATAACCCTTTTCATTCAAACATGAAATAGATACAATGTTCTTTATTAACGAAGGAACAAAATAACAATTATCCAATTCTAAGATAACGTCCAGTGGGAGCTTTAGCAAATATGTTCCGATGGCAACAGCAGCAATCTTTGCTCCATTTCCAACTCGCAAATTCGCTTCTCCTTTGACGAGTCTTCTTCTATTCCTTAGCCCTGTATGTCATTACATATATGTGAGCTACACCCAGTATCAAGTACCCAGGTGTTTGAGGAAATAGAGTGACATTCAATAACGAAGATACTTGAAGAGGATGGGGCATCGGATGCCTTCTCTTTCAAGGACTCAAGATAAACCTTGAGTTTCTTCGCCAGTGACCCTCCTTGCCTATGGCAAGTGTCTTTTAGGGTATTTTCAGTCTTTTTGGCCTTTTTCTTCTTTCCCTTATTCTGTTCTTTGGCCTTCCTCTTAGAACCTTTCTTCGAGGAACCAACTAACAGTACCGTCTTTTGATCCTGCTTCACAGAAGGCTCTATAGTCTTCAGCAGGTTGAGCAACTTAGGAAACTGGTCTGGAGTTGCATTTTCAGGAGGACGGTTGGGAAGTTGATCTTCAAGGACATAAGCAAGCTTCTCTGCCTTGAGGACTATCCTCAGGTTTCGAAGCCAGTCCATGAAGTTTGGCCCAGTCAGTTTATTGGTGTCCAAAATGGAACGCAAGTTTAGGGAAGACATGATCGAGTGATTATCCTAGAAATACAAATTGAGATTATGTGAGAAGAATGATTAAAGAATGTATCATCATACATAAATTAAATCCTATTTATTTTACGAATTGAGTCACCCTTATTATCAATTCGGGAGATCGTAGGAACATCTCCAAATAGGTTGATATCCAACCATAGATAAGAACAACCATGGCTGTGGCCATCAAGTTTTCTTAGCTATGAAGGTAGGTAATTATACCGATTACACATCACATATATGTAACTATCACTTTATGCTATCAACTAATTGAATGTTTGCATAAATCATTGGGTTGTTAACTCATTAACAAGTATGCAACATATACATAGCACCCAACTGCACCTCTCTTTGCATCGACCTTGGCTGTGGCACAACAAATCGATGCTCCAAGCTTAAGGCTGACCCATTAATCAAGAAATAGTTTTAATATGGTTGGAGCTCATTCAACCGCTTAGTCAGGCTTGGATGTGTCCAACAACCAAAACTAATGATTGACCTCTGACTCCAACTATATTATTCATAAACTAATTCCATGGTTTGAACATGTTGAGGTTCAAGTCGGGCATGGATGTGTCCATCAACCCAAACGAGAAACAAAACTCCGATTCTAACCATATTAATGGAAGGTGTTGGCCTTAATATTTTGTAAGGGGTTTTGGGTCTCATCTTTCTTTTCTAAGCACATTCATGACATAGAATTATGTCATGACTAACGATTTCCTTAATTAAGTATGTATGTGACTTAAGTTATCAAGTCTCATTAATTGAATTAGGAACCGGATTTCCTAATTCCAATTTCATACTTAATTAAAGGAATTATTTTGGGAAACAATTTCCTAAATTGTCATAATTAATTTCGGAAATAATATGTTCAAGACTTTGATTTCTCTAAATCAAATCTTATTAAATTAAGAGATAAATTCCTTAATTCAACTACATATTATTTTCATGAAAATCTCATTTAAGAAAACTCTATAGGAAACCATTTTCCTAATTAATTTTGGAGACAACAATATGTAAGAGCATCACCTCTTCAAACATATTTTATTCATGGATTTAATTAATTACAACAAATTGTTTTCTAAGGGTGGCTCCGGAGGCTCAGATACCCAAAGAAAAGTAATGTGTTGTAAATCCAATTGGACGGCTCCCCGAGGCTCAATCCAAATCAAACATGACAATTTCAATTAAAAATTGGGAAATTAAATTACAACAACTAACTTTAAATTGGACGGCTCCCCGAGGCTCAATCCAAAGTAAAGAATTTTGTTGTCAATTTAAAACCAATTCAAATTTAATTGTCAATTAACTGCCCATGAATTTGTCTAGACTTTCTTAAAAGAAAGTGCCCAAAATTGCGAGATTTAAAAATTAGATTTTCAGAATAATTATAAGTTTCTGGTACAAAGGAAACTTACATATTTCCAAAATTGAAAATTTCTAAAATAGAAAATTTTCCAAAATTGGAAAGTTTCCAAAGATGGGAAGTTTTCACAATTATTATAAAATTTCAGAAATTAGAAAATTTCAAACGTTTGCGAAATTTCATGAGGATTTCCAAACTTTGAAATTCCTAAATCTAAAATTTATTATAATTTGAAAGTTTCCATAATTGAAAATTTTTTCCGAAATTGTGATCATGACAAAATTTTTCACAAAACAATTATATGATTAAGTCGAACACTAACCGGCTCTGATACCACTGTTGGGACCGGGTGCATGTCGACAAGGATACGAGTTCGTAAAATTTTAGATTTTTACGTGCAGCGGAAGAATTTGCATAAAATAATTTCCTAAATTATTTTAACTTCGTATCTAGCATGCAACCTTATGGTGTGTTGACATAATCATAAAATAAAACTTTGCAGAAAAGTAAACTAATTTACTTTATACCTTTCGTAACTCGAAGAAAGGGACGAGATCCAACCGTAGCGTCCCTTGGAAGCTCCGCCTCTATTCGCGTACACGCCGAGTTCTCTTCGGGATGACTTCGCAAAGTCACGAGTTTTGTGCCGACGAGAACTACTAGATTCTCTAAAGGCACAACAAAGAAGAACAAGAGAATAAATAGGAAACTAACCACCAAGAAATGGAATTGAATTCCGAGAGGAAAGGAGATGAGATCCGCTTCTTCTTCTTCTTGGTTGGCTTCTCCTTCTTCTTGATAGCTCACGGCAACCAAGAGGGGAGGAGGGGTTTGCGCCGGCCCTAGATGCTTCAATGTGGGCGCCGGCCCTAGGGGAGAAGGGAAGGAGAAGATAAAAGAGAGAGAGAGAGGGAGCTCTATATCGATTAAGAAATCAAGGCTTGCCTTTGGTTTCTTTTATAGTGGCCTTTCCCTTGCCAAGTCTCCTCTTAACGGAATTAACGGAATTAATTATCATAAGAAATTTATCCTATAAATTTTCTTATGAATTATTCCGTTTAAACCAAGTTTTATTATAACTAACTTTATAATAAAACTAATTAGTTATCATAAGAAATTTATCCTATAAATTCTCTTATGAATTATTCCGTTTAAACCAAGTTTTATTATAACTAACTTTATAATAAAACTAATTAGTTATCATAAGAAATTTATCCTATAAATTCTCTTATGAATTACCAAGTTTTATTATAACTAACTTTATAATAAAACTAATTAATCTCTCCTTTTATTATGGAATAAATTTTATAAGAAATTTAGAAACTTTCTTATTATGGAAAAATCAATTCATAATTAATTAAAATAAACCATTCCATGGATCATTTTAATTTCCATAAAAAGAATAAATTTCTATAAATTTATTTATATAAATTTCTTTACACAAATTTATTTATCCATAATTTATAAAACAAATCGCACTAGATTTATTTTATTAATTAAACCAAATAAAATGGTTTTCTCCCTTTAATGTGGCCGGCCAAACCAAAGAGGTTTGGCACCCTCTTTGGCCGGCCATCACAAAGCGAACCACCGCGAATTAAACTCATTTAATTCGCCCAAAAAGCCTTCAAAAGACTTAGCCATTTTTAGCTTCCATTGCGCCTCTGATTAACTCAGATTCGACTTATTTCTCTTGATCGAAAAATCCAATTTTCAACTCGTTTTAAATCCCTCGGATTACTCGTAGTGCGTGTGACTAAATAGGCTTTCGATTTATGTTGGTCGTCTATAATCAACAAATTATAGAACGATCATGAGTGGCACCTAGTAGTACATCATGACCCCCAATTAATCGAAAGATCAATAGTTGACCTCAGAAGTAATTTTGAAACCCTTCAGCAGCTCTAATGAATTGTGCCCCATTCCCTTCACCATCTTATACTCACTTGGTTCAGGACACGGTCTATTTGTGTCAGTCCCCACTATGCTGACTACGTCACACCTAGCCCATGTAATGTCTTTCTCGTCCTTTGGATTTCTAATTACTCTCATGTATTTTAGAGACTTGCACTCTAAACATGATATACTCTGGCCAGAGGTTTTGAGTAACAATCCGACGATAGGCCTGGGTATACATCTCCTCGCAAGGAGTGGTGAATCCTTTGTAGGCTGTTCAAACATCTTCGGGCACTTCGGCTTATACCCAATCATCCTGGGTCCACACCTCCTTGGAGATGCTTGCTTAAGATGTTAAAGTATAAGTCTCCATGACCAAGATGACTTGAACACTGCAAGTCAAAGGAACATCGCACTTATGCTGCAGTAAGAACTTCATTGACATTTCTATATATAGATTCCATATGAAGTCTTATAGCTAGTCACTCCAATGAACTAGTTCCCTTAACTAGCATCCATGTTTATCTCCGGACATCCCAATGTCACCAGCCAGTGAGAATCAGCTGATTAGAGAATAACCCATGCTAGTCTTAACAGAATTGATAGTGTCCGTATTTATCAATTCATCGACTAGGGATATTTTCAATACTTCACATTTAGAGATAATCACTAGTTGTGATCCCATCACAAATTCTCTTATGCTATGAGTTGTATTGCAGACATTCAGTAGATGAGTTTAAGATCGCAATCAAATACACAAGCATGTATACTCAAATAGTGAATTATCATTTATTAAAATAAATATTTTACAATCATAAGGCGATTGCCTTAGGACACTTCTCTCATATAACTAACAGCTTCACGATCAAAGCTTCGACAACGCCGAAATGTCGTCCGACTCTCCGAGCGAAGGTTTTCAAATTATTCAAAAAGGAGTCAATATACTTGTTTCTTTTAATTGCACACTTATTCTGTAATCCGTATAATCTTGCGATTATTAGTGATTGCCCAAAGTAAATGATCAAGGAACGTGGGCCTTACAGTAGGAGTTGGTCAAGACTCCGAAGCAAGTAAAACTAACTTGTGTTAGCGTGCTGTGTTTTGTTTTCCGCTGCATACTCGATTGTTCTAAAATTCGAATAAATTTTAAAGTGATATTCACCCCCCTTCTATCATTCTATCTCGATCCAACATGTTCTGTTCTTGGTTTCCTGCTGTGACCATTTGCAAAGGGGTGTTATTTTTGATTGAGTTGATGGTGGATCTTGTTGAGATGAACTGTGTTGGATTGGCTTAGATCTGTATAGAATGGTTTGGTGATCTAAGTAGATAGCTTGGATGAGTTTGATGTTTCTACATTGTTGGGATGAGATGTCATGGTGCTTCTCCTTGGGTTGGTTTGATTAGATTCGCAATGCTAATCAACTTGTTGTGTTGGAGATTAGTCTCACCACTTGTAATTCCTATCCTAGCATGATTGTGGTATGCTTAAGGATAGTTGAGGATTATACCTTACTACAGAGGAGAGATGATTACTTGGATTAAGTTTGGGTTAAAAACCTAAATGGAACCATAAATCAGATTAAGCAAAAATTAATCACTAATTAATGTTAATTAGTGATTATTACCTTTAGAATAGTGTTAATTTGGTTTATAATCATGTTTAGCTAGTTATCACTTGATATGGTAGTTAAAAATTATGTCTTTTGATACAGGACATTGATTTAGTTCGGACACCTAGATAGGGGTTTCTCTTTTAAGAGGGGCTACTCACTCGAGACAGGTATCTCTTACTTGATAGTTGTAGATATTGATCTTTATGCATGGCTAGTTTTGTTATATGTAGTAGGTTGCTTTACCTTGAATTTGTTCAGCTTTATTTTAATGATTGATACTTGGTGCTTGACCTTTGAGATAATCAAGTATTGTCTATACAGTCTTAACCTTGATACTCTTATTCTGTAGAGTATACATATGTATGTGTGTACATAAGAGTGGTTGTTATGTTATATCTAACATTGGTTGATTACTGGTTATACCTTATCTATATTCCTAGTTGCATGATTGATAGATCATGATACATGATTTGTACCTGTGCATTTCATACCATTGTATGGTTGATGATCTGATGGGCATTGTGTTGATTAGTATCATACACCATTCTTGCACTGTTGCATAGCTATCGACCCTTGGCTCTCTTGTGGTTGAGATTGGTCGTCAATCATATTAGTCTGCCCACTCGGTCACTCAGGGATTAGTTGTAGTCGAAAAGTGTATGCAATTGTCCAGTCATGCCACACTCAACCACTCACAGATAGTGGTAGATCAGAGTTGTGTGGGTTGTGAACCCCTCTCCATTGTTACAAGAGTTATTGAGTGGTTTGCTCTCCATTGCTTGGAGTAGGAGTATGTACTCCGCGATCATCCTATCCATTCGGCCACTCCGAAACAGTAGTAGCAGAGTGCGTATAGTTATCACAACCCTACCCACTCGACCTTATAGATGAAATGTGGCAATGGCTTAATTGGCGTCATCGTGTGCATATGATGTATCGCTACTTTTGGTTAACTTGCTGCATTTGATGGAACTATGGTTGTTGCATTTGACATGCACATACAGGTTGTGTATTACACTTGGTTTGTTGACCTTGCATTGCTCATGTGCACAAGCGTACCTGTGGAGATGATCTTATCACCCCGCATGATAGACTGACTCTGGTATGTTTCTTCATTCAGTAGTTTCATTTATGTTTTCTGATAATCCTATAAAACTATATCTTGTTGATTCTTTACTACTTGCTTTAGTTATTTATTGTCATGCATATCTTTATCTCTATATCTGCTGAGTTTGTTCGGACTCATCCTGTTTTCTGTATTTATTTCCAAGTAGTTACTGATATACTTGGAGTTGCCAGGAGAGAACCCGGCAGCCAGTCCCTACCGTCGAGTGTGATTGTGCTTTGTATTTTCTTTTGGCACTCTTGTATTTCCTTTAGTCTCATGGACTTTGTGATGTGTTTTCTTGTGTGGCTTGTGTGATCGTGTGCCCCAGATGGGCTCGTTGTGATGTTATGTTTTCATAAGTCATTTTGGTACACACCTTTGATAAGTCTGGTTATGTTTGTGTTGTTTTACTTTGTTATTTGATATTGTTGCCAGCTATGTGGGTTGTGATATATTGTTATGGTCATGATGGCCTTGTACACAGGTTTCATATGTTGTCCGTATAGAAGAGGTGCTTTCCGTTTTTCATCAGACATACAATTCCACGGGGCGTGACATCAAGAGTATATAAACTCTATGCTATAGTACCCAATTACAACTAGCATGATAGACTATCATCAGCACATATCACACACATATATACTACTAACCAATGATGTAGGGTCATAAAATGAATGTATCTATTGTACACATCATACACGTGTGTATGTCTATATGATATGTCTTTCAAAAAAAAAGATCTTCCTATTGTGCACACCACACACGTATGTATACTACATGATATGCATCACATAACATCATATTTTCCTATTGTACACATTACACACATGTGTATACTACATGATATGCATCACATAACATAAACATATTCATATTGTACACACCACACACATGTGTACTCTACATGATATAAATAGCTAACAAGTATCCTCTATATAACATGGATAGCAAAGGAGATTGTATATATATTAAGTAGATCATCTCTAAGGTCAAGCATATTAGTATCAAACTCAAGATAGGTAAGAATAGAGTTGAGGTAAATATAGCTACTAATCAAAATAGTATCTCATGCACTAAGGTCAAAGAACTAAAAGAGACAAGGTCAGAAATACTCGCCTTGAATATAGAGTGTTTTAAGTGTCTTCAAATCCAAAAGATCATGTCGAGCTCCAATCCTATAAGTATAGGAATGTGGAACCAGTCCAAGTACTCAAGTAATACTAATAACTATGAATGCCCATGTAAAATAATCGCTTATTCCCCTTTATTAGTAATCTAGGCTCTTTCTCAATTTCCATTAAACTCATTAATCTCTCAATTAAACCACTTAGTCATCACATCTAGTTAAGGTAATCGCCTTAATTAATCATACTTATCAATTAGATTTAATCCAACCTAATTAATTAACCAATCATCTAATCCATGTATCTAATCATTTAACTCATGGCAATCTATCATGAATCAATTAACTAACCTAAATCCCAAATTCTTCACAACCAAAACTTTCGCATTAATTAAACCTAAATCAATATTAAGTATCAATGATCACCTCACAACTGCGACGGTAGTGGTTGAGGAAATGGTGTTGGCCAGGGCAATGGCGATGGTGAGCTAGGCTTCTAACAGCTAAAGCTCCTCACATCCATACCAACACACAATCCACCAATCCTTCAATTAACCAATGCATCCATTTAGCCTATTGCTCCATTTGAACACCAATAACCAAATTTATCATTTTATTTAATTATGAATCAACTTGCTCAAAACTTATAGCTACATCAGCAGTCTCTTCCTTTTAGGCAGTGACTCATGGCAGTGATCTGGCGATAATCTAACTATGAGGACAATAATTGAAAGAGGGAAGATGCGATCAGAAGTGGGGCATAGTGGCGAAGAAGAGGTGTGAATCAATGGTAGGGCACTGACTCTCCGGCGATCAAATTGGGAAGAAGAGAGGCATCGTCGATCAGAAGGGGGAACAAGAGCGGCAGGTGCACTACGGCGCAATGGGGGGTGGTGTTGGGTGATTGGCGGCACGGCGAGGGTTGGGGCCGCGATGACAGAGGGTAGGGCCAACGTTGGCACTAGGGCATGATCAAGATATGCGATAGCGGTGGCTGCGGAGCTGCGTCCAGCTAGCGATCGGGATGGGGAAGGTGTAGAATTGTAAATAGTGATAGAGGGGGTGAATATCGCTTCGAAAAACATTTCGAATTTAAACATGTTACGCAACGGAATAAAAGAGAATATAAGAAAACAAACACTAACACAGGTTGATTTTACTTGGTTTGGAGTTTTGTGACGGCTCCTACTCCAAGGCCCACAGTACTTGACCATTTACTTTGGACAATTACTATCAATCTGTGAAATGTATACAAGATTAAGTACAATGCAAGAATATTTGTAACAGAAATTTATACTGACAATACAAATGAAAGGAATTTGAAGCTCGTCGTTGTTGGAGTAGTGTTTCTCATCTCTGGATCGTTTCGACGTAGCACATGAGAGTAAAAATGATGAGAGAAAGTTGTCTAGAGTCTCTGGTCGAAACCCCCTTATATAGGGTCATACGGGCACCTATATGCCTATAGGGGTGTCCGTATTGCTACGATCCAGCTGCGATCTCATCCCCTATTTAGTCCAAGTTTATCCCAACTCTGGCGCCTATGTTGCTGATGTGGAGGCTCCAACAAGACCCGACCAAGGGTCGGATCCAGTCCAGACCCAACCCGAGTTAACGAGTCGGGTGGCCTGTTGACCCGATTCACATTGCAATGCTTCCTACAAATTCTAAGTTGATGATGGCTATGGGTCGTTGAAACGACATGTAGAAATAAAGCACCAGATGAAATATGGACTCGACCGCTCTCAAACACAATTATCAAGATTTTCTAGTGGTAGTAGTACTGATTATGGTTTATTTTTGTATTCTGATAATAAAATAAGAGAATCATTAGCTAAATTTATTTTTGTAGAACATCTTTCTTTTAGTTTTGGATCTAAATACACATTTGAATATTTTTGTAAAGAATCTCTTAATCCATGTGTTAAACGTATTTCTAGGACTATACTTACTCATACAATTAAAAGATTAGTAAAATAAGGAAAAAAATTTAATTGATAAATTTAGTAAATTAAATAATAATGTTTCTTTATGTTCCAATATTTTGAGTGATTATTGGCAAACTCATTCTTATATAGGTGTGACTTGCCATTGGATCAATAACTCTTGGATCCTCCAGAAAAGATTGATAGCTTATAGAGTTTTTGATGAATCACATATTGCCCATAACATTGCATAATTATTATGTTTAATTTTAGAAGAATATGAATTGACTCATAAAATATTTTCAATATCATTAGATAATGCTAATTATAATACCGCTTCTATAGATGAACTAAAATTTGTTTACCAACTTGTTATTGGTAGTTTATTTTTTCATATTCGTTGTGTATGCCATGTTTTAAATTTATGTGCTCAAGATGGATTAAAACTTTTAGAAAATTATATTAAACCAATTAGAATCGTAATTTCATATTTATGGTCACATCCATCTATGATGAAATAATAGGGCAGGTTTGGTAAAGCTAATAGAATGAGACCTAAAAAATTTTCACGTGATGTTCCAACACATTGGAATTCCAACATATCAATTATTACAAGATTCATTTTAATATAAAGATTTATTATCTTTATTTTTTGCACAAAATAGTTGTAACACCTAAATTTTTCAGAATTTTTCCAAAATAAACAAAAAGGAAACTAAAAATTTCTTTTGAAGGAGACGGAGTAAGGAATCGAACCTCACGACCCGGGAGTAAGATTAGTTTCGAGTTACTAGTCGGGTTAATAATAATCTCGTTGAAATATGGAATCAATATTAGATAAGTAATAGTAAGCGTCCCTTATGGAGATGGTTCAACTTCCACTTAATATATAAATGATGGAAAGGAGAGAAAACCAACCTTCTTCTTCCCTGCGAAAACCAAGAGAGGAGAGGTTAGGGTTTCTCACCAAGGAGAAACTAGGGTTCTCTCCTAGGGCCAAGGGTTGGAAGATCGCACAAGGAAGGAGATTCTACGCCGGGTAGTAAGTTTAGAAACCCAAGGAAGTAAGTAGATCACTCACCTGCAATAAAAGTAGTTTTTGTGTGATTCTAAACATGATTGCCTTTTTGGTGTTGTGATCTTAGATAGCAAGACCAAGGTCTTGATTGGCCCAAAAGCAAGTTTTGGGATTTTGGCACGCAAGGTGCTCGATGGAAGTACCGAGTGAGACCGAAGTCTTGAGATGCCCAAAAGCGAGTTTTGGGGGAAGTCTTGAGATGCCCAAAAGCAAGTTTTGGGATTATGGCACGCAAGGTGCATTGATGAGTACAAGACCAAGGTCTCGAGAGGTCTCAAAAGTAAGTTTTGGGGATACTTCCTTCTATGTGGTGCTAAGTTATTATTAGCATTTTAAGAATGAGTACAAGTTAAGTATATTACTTTCTAAGTGACATGTACTGGGCACAAGGCCCTTAAAATTAGGAAAGCTAGTAGACACTCTATTAGGGTTCGGTGGCTAGCTACCCTGAAACCTATTAGGGATGCGCGAATTGGTACTATGTCGGGCCCAAAGAAGAATGTTTATTATTTTGAAGTATATGAAGTATAAGATAAGTTTCAAGTTTCTCCATAACAAGTATTCATTTCAAGCAAAGTTTCTTTCTAATGCAAGCAATTGTTACAAATGTATTCATGGGCATCTTTCATGTTGAAGAATGACATTTTCAGCTACAAGCATGTTTCAAAGCAAGCATAAGCATGTTCATATCGAATGCATGTTTTGTGAGTTAGGTATCTACTTACTAAGCAAATTGCTTATAGTTGCATCCTTTTATTGCAGATCTGTAAAGAAAAGATATAGGGCAAGGAGGCTATAGGATGGATGGTTGGTGCCAGTGGTGGCGGGATGGTGGAATGAGATCCTTCGGGATAAGTTGTTAATGTTCAAAGCTCTAAACCATAGAATGTCATGAGTTTCTTGAGTTTTGTGTCTTGTTAGTTGTGTTTATCTCGCAAGAAGATATTAAGTTTGAAATACATGTTAAATGGAGTATGATTGAGTCCAATTTGAAAGATCGATGTAGGCGTGCAGAGGGGGGGTGAATACACTTTCGCGGATCGTTTTGTTCTCTACAAAGATGTTAGTGCAGCGGAAATAATATGCAAAAGAAATAACAATGCTAACAACCTGATTTTAGTTGGTATCCACCCCGGTCGGGTGACTAATCCAACAATCCGTCGGTGGATCAAACCCTGGATAACCTCCGGCTAGAACTCGTCGCTCCTTGTGGGTGGAGAAACCTCGCCACAACACCAAGGACACTTCCTGAGTATACAAGACTACTACCTTGCCTTAGCCAAGCAAGATTCGTCAAGAAGAATGATAGGAAACAAGCCCCTTTAAATAGGGCTCGAATATGAAACAGCCGCTACCAGTCGACTGCCACAATGGCGGTCAATTGGTCCCACTCAGATTCGACCGTTACATCATAACGTTCGAATTCTGCCAGCCTGTTTCAGCCTATGCCAGTTGACTGCCCCTGGGCCAGTCGACTGGTACACACTTAAGCCTAGGGGTTCACTCCCGAGTACAAGTCTCTCCGCACTCAAACCCTCCCAGCATAACCCCTGAGTACAAGCACTCATACTCAGCTTCTCTCAACCTAGTTGACTCTCCACCAGCAGTCGTGACTGATGCCTTCACGCCCTCTTCATCTTTGGCCCTCGTCCCTCAGATACGCACGCAAGCCTTCAGCTTGCCTCCATGCCACCCTTCACGTACGCCTCGAAGTCCGTGTCCCTCGGCTCATCATCTCTGCTATCCAATGGTCCCTCGGATATGCACGTAAGCCTCCAGCTTACCTCCATGCCATCCTTCACCTGAAGACGTCAACCAAGTCCACATATACCTGTACACCTGCACACTCATGTACATATGTGAGAACAACACAAATCCTAACTTAACCATATTGCCCACACATCAAAATATCATGATCCTCCTGATCATCTCAGGGCCGATTGCCCCAACAATCTCCCCCTTTTTGATGTGTGGCAAGATGTTAAGTTAGGTAAATATATAGCAATAACAATAGCAAAAGCAATTGAAATTAAAGCATAACACACAAGAGGCAACCTCCCCCTTAACCTATGCTTTCTCCCAAATCTCAATTCTTATTGCTAATCCCACGTTAAGTTTTCCCAACCTAACTCTGAAGCACATCCAAGCCTAAGTTAAATTTCAACCCAAACCTAACTTAAACACTCAAATTCTCCCCCTTTGACACCATCAAAATGATTGCCCAAGCAACCCATACCCTTGGTGCCAAATACAGCTTAACTCTAACTCTGAAATTTCCTCAGAAATCACAAAACCCATTCTGTCCACTCTGCCAGTCGACTGCACCCAGGGCAGTCGACTGATACGACAGATTTTAGAATTTCAGAAGAAATTCAAAAATAGATAAAAAAAATTCCAGAAAATCTGGAAAAATATGAAACTTTGCAAGCACAATTGTTAAGGTATTCCCTATCCTAGAAAAATTTGGTTCAAGAAAAACACCAACCGTGCTTGACTTTTGGTACAAACTCAAAAAGTTCCAAAGAATGTCAACTTTGTATCTGTAGGATCGGTGCCGTCGATAGAGGGGGGGTGAATATCGACCGTTCAAATATTTCGAAAACTTCGTAAGACTTTCGATTGTCGTTCTGGACTCAGAGCGTTAGTGCAGCAGAAAAGTAAAGCAGAACGAAAATAACCAGACACAGGGACACAGCGGGATTTTTACTTGGTTCTCGACCCCCCAGGGTCAGTACATCCAAGGCCTATGCACAGAAACGCCCGTCCACTATAGGTCTCCTTTCCGGACTTTCCGGAGGTGGAGAAACCCGACTTACAGTGCAAGTTTACAATCAATAGATAAATAAAATTAAGTGCGGAATAAAATAAAAGCAAACCAACAAGACAAAGTCTGAAGCTCGGCTGATCTGGACCTCCGAAGTGCCGCGCACTTCCTCCTGGAGCCTCCCGGTCATAGAGCCTCGTCTCTAGCGTGTTGTCATTGGTCAGAATGCTTGGAATGGCTCTTGAAGGTATTGTTGAAGCAGAGGGGTCGAAGCCCCTTATATAGCACTCCTGGGGGCGCTCTGGACGTCGAGGGTGCCCCTAATAACTCGGTTAAACCTTACCTTGCGCCTACCTCACCGCAGGTGATAAAATCTTTGACCAGGGCACCTCGGACCTCCCGGGCGCCCTCCTGAGCGCTTATCTGCATTTCGAACCTGAAACAGCAAATATAGGTTTCAACTCGGGCGCCCCGGACCTTCCGGGCGCCCCCCTTGACACCTATTCTGCTTACTTCACGAAACCTGCATTTTCCTCTTTACCCCGGGTGCCCCCATCATTCCGGGCGCCCCCAATCATGGTTTAAACCCAAGACTGGGTTTTAAGCCTTGCTTTGGGTGCCCCCCAACAGTGGGGGCGCCCCCATCAGCCTTTTTCCAGCAACCTTCCTACTTTGTCTCCGATTCTTGATACCTGCAAGATACACAAACACAAAGCATATATACATACAATATTAGGCTTAAGGACATGGTTCGGACCTCAGATTTTTACGAAACCCTAGGTCGAACCGGCGCAAGTTCCCATCCCCCCAGAACGCGCCTTTCACCTACTCCTTTCAGGAGACGATTGCCACCCAGTCCTTCGGGTGGACTTTTGCTTAGCCTCCGATTACTCCGGATCTCGAGACGCCCAAACCCTAACCCGTCCCTACTCCTATCCTTAGTCATCGCTCAGCTAAGTTTCTTAGTCCCTTGGACCAAGACTTCATTACCTAGCAGTCCTTCGCCAGGTGCCTAGCAGTCCTTCGCCAGGTCTTCATTCCCTAGCAATCCTTCGCCAGGTGCCTAGCAGCCCTTCGCTAGGTCTTTAAAGCCTAGCAATCCTTCACTAGAAGCCTAGCAGCCCTTCGCTAGGTCTTAGGGTTTCGATGCCTAGCAGCCCTTCGCTAGGTGCCTAGCAGCCCTTCGCTAGGTCTTAGGGTTACGATACCTAGCTTAACTAGGACATTTCTTCAATTTAGGTTACTTCTCCTTTTCTCCCCTTTGTCTATTTATTGTATCACTGACTTAAGTGTATTGTCAAACATTAAAACACTTAAAGGAGAACATCATTGATGCAACTTGCACCAACAATCTCCCCCTTTTTGATGTTTGACAATAACTTAAGTTAGATTGGTTTAAGGGGCTAACTTACTGTCCTTGAGAAAAAAATGAAAAAATAATATAAGTTTTGAAACTACATTTTTGATTTTTGGGAGAAAATTTTTCTAACTTAAGCACACACCACCTCTCCCCCTTTGTCATACATAAAAAAAACAAGAAATTACTTGCACCAACAATGAAAACTTTTAGTTCTTTTTGAACATACTTAGTGCAAAATTTTTGAAAGCATGGCATTTTGAATGATATATTACATTTTTTTTGAAAAATGCATAATTTTGAGACAGATGCTATGTACTTTTGAAAGATTATGTAATATAATTATCTTTGAAAAATGTATTGAATTTTTGAAAAATTAAGTATTTTTGGAAAATGCATAATTTTTGAAAGAATGCTATTTTGGAAAATATAAGTATTATGCATATTTTGCAAGTGCTAAGTATTTTTGAAAAAGATGAAACTTTATAAAATATAGGTGATTTTTGAAACATAATATTTTACTTGACTAGGTTTCTTTTCCAGTCTGACACAATCCTAGGAAACCTTGTTGACCACAAAGATATTTTCCTAAGTGTCCTGGAAATTCTTCAAACTCAAGTAAATATTAATAGAATTTTGCAAAAAAAAATGATAGTACTTTTGAAAATATATGCTAGTGGATTTTGAAAAATGTGTAAACTTTTGAAGACCTAATATTTTACTTGACTTGGTTTAATTTCCAGTCTGACACCATCCTGGGAAACCTTGTTGACTACAAGGACATTTCCTAAGTGTCCTGGAAATTCTCCAACCCAAGTAAACATTATTTCAAAAATAATTTCATAAGTCACACAAATTCTAACAAATAGAATAATAGTATTTTGAAAGACTTAGATTTTTAGCAAATGTTGGCAGATATGAAAATATGTTATTAAATAATTCTTTGAATTTGACCTCCCCCTAAACTTGACTCAATCCTGGGAAGCTTGTTGACCACAAGTACTCTTCCTCTGAGTCTTAAGGTTTGATTCAGATTAAAAGGAATATTTAACAAAAAAAATGAATAATTACCAAAAACTTTTCTGAATTTCTTCTTTTTACTCAGACTCCGCCTAAATTTGACACATCTTAGGAGTCCTTGAAAATCATGAAGTGGGCATTTCCTCTGTGTCTTTAAGGTTTATCAAAATCAAATGAATGATAATTTTTAAGCAGATAAATTTTGAAACCACAATTTGGAAAGAAGATAATTTTGAAAACATATGTGATAGAAATTAAGGTGCAGTTTTCGAAAAATATTTTTAATAAAAAAATAAAACACTCCCCCTGCATCCAACACCGTTTGACTCTAGCTATGTGCCTTAAGAAACTTTAGTGTTGTCCTAAGAGGCTTGTGTCTAATTGAGTGAATCAAACAATTTTAAAAAGATATAATTTTTGAAAACATATAATATGTATAATCAATCAGACAAACATGAATTCCATAAAAACATTATTATGTTGAAGCACTATTTTGAAAATATATTTTTAGGAAAATATTCTAACAATTTTGAAAAACAATTTTGAAAAATAATTTTCAATTCATTAGTCCTTAACATCTCACCCATTTTAGATGTATCAATACAACAAGCATGGTTACCTTATAGGTGTATTGTGAGATGCTTGAATTATTTTTCTTAATTTATTATTAACTCTAAGATTTAATTGAAGCTTGTGTTAAATTTGAATTTGACAAGAAGTAACTTGAATTTGAATTTCAAAAATTGGCTTCCAGGTCTTGGCGAGGCACTAGGCCTTCTTTGGCCGTAGCTTTATTGGATCATCAACCCTTTCATTGACAAAGCCTTTTAATGAAATTTCATTTTCAAAATTACTTTTTGAAAAATTTTGGTCTAACTAGTTTGGGTCTTGGATCGGTAGCTTCGACTAGTTTCACCAGTCTAAAGAGATCAAGTATACTTAATCTTATTAGAATTGGCTTCCCTAACATACTATCATCTCACCGCCACCCAATACTAGGTTGATCAAGTTTCAATTATTCTTTTTCCTATAGCCGTTCTAATATATGCATAAACTTTAAATATGAATGACATGTCATATATTTAAAAGAAATAGCAAATGCATGACATGGCAATTATGCATAAGTCAAACAAGTCCAAAGCATTTTATTTAAGTTTCTAAAAATGTATCAAATTCCCGATTTGATACATGTCATGTGAACCCGCGAATATGCCAACCCACTTTGACATATTTAATGTTATTAATTTTAATTGTTATAGTTTGGGTAAAATTTTATTTCAGTTTGAGTTTAAGTTATTTAAGATTTTATTTGAATTCAGGTTACTTAAGTAATTGAAATTGAATTAATTAGAAATTAATTGATTAAGTTTAAATTGATCAGGAATTAAATTGAATTTAATTGATTCAATTAAATTTTTTTGACTTAATTTAAGTTTGAATTAATTAAAATCTAATTGAATTAATTTTAAGTATGAATTAATTCATATTTAATTTATTTGGATTAATCTAAGTTAAATTAATTAAGATTTAATTTGAATTAAGTTAAATTAATTAAGATTTGATTTGATTTAATATGAATTTAATTAGGATTTAATTTGAATTAATTTGAATAATTAAGATTTAATTAATTTTGAATTTGTATAATTAAGATTTAATTCGAATAATTAAGGTTGAAATGATTAATTAATAATTATGGATTTAAATTCATCATTTTCATTATTTCGAAGATTTCTTCTTCATCTTTATCTATCTTTTCAAGTTTTTCTAGTAATTTTGATTTATTTGAATTTTTGTAATTTTTATTGACTATGACCTTTATCTTAGAAAATTCTATCTCCTCTTCAACATTAGATCTTTCAATGTCCTCAACATAGGTGGAGTAATTTGGGCCACTAATTAAGGTTTTGTAATAATCTTCAATATTTTCTATGATTAAGTTATTATCTAGGAGAATTTCATCTTCAAATTTATCCTCAGAATTATCCTCAGACATATCTTCAATATTTTCAAGAAATTGAAAATTAATTTCTGGATTATCCTTAAGATTTTCAGAATTAATTTCTGGATTATCCTTAAAGTTTTCAAAATTGAATTCAGAATTATCCTTAGGATTTTCGAGTTTGAATTCCGAATTATCCTTAGGATTTTCGAGTTTGAATTCCGAATTATCCTTAGGATTTTCAAATTTATCATTAGTTTTAATTTTATCTGAATTAAAATTTTCAGAATTAATTTTATCAGAATTAAAATTTTTAATATTAATTTTATCAAAATTAAAATTATCAGAATTAATTTTATGATAATTTATGTTAGAAATTTCTGAATTGATATTTTGAATTAAATAATTAATTTCTGATATTTTAGTCATATTCACATTTTGTAATTTATCATGCAAAATATTAATTTTACTATACAGTAAATCTAATTTATCAGAAAAATTAACTACTTTATCACAAGGCAGTGCAGGAAATTTAAAGATTTTTGGAACATAAATCTTGCGTACCTTCGCCGGACATTTGTTCTTGTAGTGTCCGGATTTTCCGCACTTGAAGCATTGTACGTGATCCTTATTTTTCCGGACTCCTGGCGTTGGTATCTCCTTTGCCGCCGGTGGTGTAGATCGAGTCTTACGAGTAGGGCACTGATTTTTATAGTGCCCTCTCTCCCTGCATGTGAAACAAATAATATGCAATTTAAAATTAGACATTAAAAAAATACCTGATTCACCCCAGGGCTCCCCCTCAACTCCTGGCGTCGTTGCTCCGTCGGCGGTTAGTCCAGTGAAGAGCAGCTCGACTCTGATACCACTTGTAGGATCTGTGTCGTCGATAGAGGGGGGGTGAATATCGATCGTTCAAATATTTCTGAAACTTCAAAAGACTTTCGATTGTCGTTCTGGACTCAGAGCGTTAGTGCAGCGGAAAAGTAAAGCAGAACGAAAATAACCAGACACAGGGACAGAGCGGGATTTTTACTTGGTTCCCGACCCCTCAGGGTCAGTACATCCAAGGCCTATGCACGGGAACGCCCGTCCACTATTGGTCTCCTTTACGGACTTTCCGGAGGTGGAGAAACCCGACTTACAGTGCAAGTTTACAATCAATAGATAAATAAAATTAAGTGCGGAATAAAATAAAAGCAAACCAACAAGACAAAGTCTGAAGCTCGGCCGATCTGGACCTCCGAAGTGTCGCGCACTTCCTCCTGGAGCCTCCCGATCGTAGAGCCTCGTCTCTAGCGCGTTGTCGTTGGTCAGAATGCTTGGAATGGCACTTGGAAGGTATTGTTGAAGTAGAGGGGTCGAAGCCCCTTATATAGCACTCCTGGGGGCGCCCTGGACGTCGGGGCGCCCCTAATAACTCGGTCAAACCTTATCCTTGCGCCTACCTCGCCGCAGGTGATAAAATCTTTGACCAGGGTGCCCCGGACCTTCCGGGCACCCTCCTGAGCGCTTATCTGCATTTTGAACCTGAAACAGCAAATATAGGTTTCAACCCGGGCGCCCCGGACCTTCCGGGCGCCCCGGACCTTCCGGGCGCCCCAGACCTTCCGGGCGCCCCGGACCTTCCGGGCGCCCCCCTTGACACCTATTCTGCTTACTTCACGAAATCTGCACTTTCCTCTTTACCCCGGGCGCCCCCATCATTCTGGGCGACCCCAATCATGGTTTAAACCCAAGATTGGGTTTTAAGCCTTGCTCTGGGCGCCCCCATCAGCCTTTTTCCAGCAACCTTCCTGCTTTGTCTCCGGTTCTTGATACCTGCAAGATACACAAACACAAAGCATATATACATACAATATTAGGCTTAAGGACTTGGTTCGGACTTCAGATTTGCATGAAACCCTAGGTCGAACCGGCGCAAGTTCCCATCCCCCGAAACGCGCCTTTCACCTACTCCTTTCAAGAGACGGTTGCCACCCAGTCCTTCGGGTGGACTTTTGCTTAGCCTCCGATTACTCCAGATCTTGAGTCGCCCAAACCCTGACCCGTCTCTACTCCTGTCCTTAGTCATCACTCAACTATGTTGCTTAGTCCCTTGGACCATGACTTCATTACCTAGCAGTCCTTCGCCAGGTGCCTAGCAGTCCTTCGCCAGGTCTTCATTCCCTAGCAATCCTTCGCCAGGTGCCTAGCAGCCCTTCGCTAGGTCTTCAAAGCCTAGCAATCCTTCGCTAGGTGCCTAGCAGCCCTTCGCTCGGTCTTAGGGTTTTGATGCCTAGCAGCCCTTCGCTAGGTCTTAGGGTTACGATACCTAGCTTAACTAGGACATTTCTTCAATTTAGGTTACTTCTCCTTTGCTCCCCTTTGTCTGTTTATTGTATCACTGACTTAAGTGTATTGTCAAACATTAAAACACTTAAAGAAGAACATCATTGATGCAACTTGCACCAACAGTATCAACCTAGAGTTGTAATCATGGGATTTTATACTTGTCATTCTCTAGCAACTCCACTTGACATTCAAAATGATTTCTAAACTCTCTCTTTCAAATAGATATCCTTATTGTGACAAATTGCGCATTAATGTGTTAATGATCATTCCTTCTAAAACATGATATCCTCTTGATTGGCAACCAAACCATGATAACCAAATCATAGTAGATAGCAATCAAAAATAAAATTTCAAGCATACATATATAATGATCATAACATAATCAAGCATTAACACTCAGAGATATTTAAGCAATATTTAAGGATTAAGATAAAAACAAAATAGAGGCTAATGAAATAAGTCATATCCATAGGCTCACATGATAAAGCACTCCATAACTGGTTCACCCATCAATCATGGCCATGACAGATGGCCTAACATAATGTCTAGGGCCAAACCATAAGGCCCGGAAAACATTCAAACACAGACATCAAAATATTGAGCGTTTTAGAGATATAGAAAAACATCACGAATAAAGCACTCTCAACACTAAAACCCAGCAACTACATCATCAGATCAGAAATACATGTGGTCATCACTGTCTGGAGGAGGAGGAGGAGGTGCCTGATAGGCTAAGTCCCACCGCTGCATCATTGCGAACATGTTGTCCTGGCGACTGATAATCCCATCAACCTTTTCTTCAAGCCTCTGCTCCGCCTGCCGAAGGTGATGTACATCCTCCCGAGTGGTATGCACATCCTCCTGGAGCAGATGGACATCTGCCTGATGTGTGTGTACATCAGATCGCATCTGGGCGTACTCCGTGCGTGTGACAAGCTCACCTGGCTCCTCATCTGCCTCAGGGACCTCTGGGCGCTCCCTCCAAGCAAAGACTCCCTGTCTAGACTCAATACCCGCCAAGGACAATTGGCGCGTGCCTATTTGATCGTAGTCTTTTGACAAGTGTCTGACCTGACCAACAGTGACTCGAATACCAAAACGCAGCTGAAAGAACTCAGTCAACATGTGGCAAAAAGGCATGTATATCTTCCCATTCACACTCTGGGAAAGGTGACAAATGGATGCAAACACATGTAATGACACACCTATATCGAGCCGCCTCTCAAGAGCATACATCATCACCAAATGAGGCAACCGGATCCTTGCCCTCCCCTTAGTGACAATGGGTAGCAGACACTCTACCACAATCTTGTACAGAACATGGCTGGATGGACTCATGGGTTTTGCATCGAAAGTACGCTCAGATTCATGTCTACGCCTCCTGAAGTAGTGGACATGAATCTGATCAATAGTTACACCTGGGAATTCAAGTGGTTCAACAACGTTTGGAAAGTAGGTATTGGGATTGTTCGAGGCCCGACATTCTAGAAAACTGGCTAAAATCATGGGTGTGAAAGGAATGGTGACACCCGCTACCTTTGACTCATAAACTCTATTGTCTTGGTCAAGACAAGTCAAATTTGCAAAGAATTCCTTGCATAGATCAAGATTAACATCATGTTGACAATAGACAAGTTACTGTTAGTGATATGAGAAAAGTGTCCTAAGGCAATCGCCTTATGATTGTAATCATTTATTTTAATAAATGAATATTCACTATTTGAGTATACATGTTTATGTATTTGATTGAGATCTTAAACTCATTTACTGAATGTCCGTAATACAATTCATAGCATGAGAGAATTTGTGACGAATTCACAACTAGTGATTATCTCTACATGTGCAATTGTGAAGTATTGAAATTGTCCCTAGTCGATGAATTAATAAATACGGACACTATCAATTCTGTTGAGACTAGCATGGGTTATTCTCTAATCAGCTGATTCTCACTGGCTGGTGACATTGGGATGTCCGGAGATAAACATGAATGCTAGTTAAGGGAACTAGTTCATTGGAGTGACTGGCTGTAAAACTTCATATGGTAGTCTACATATAGACATGTCAGTGAAATTCTTACTGCAGCTTAAGTGCGATGTTCCTTTGACTTGCGGTGTTCAAGTCATCTTGGTCATGGAGACTTATACTTTGACATCTTAAGCAAGCATCTCCAAGGAGGTGTGGACCCAGGATGATTGGGTATCAGCCGAAGTGCCCGAAGATGTTTGAACAGCCTACAAAGGATTCACCACTCCTTGCGAGGAGATGTATACCCAAGGCCTATCGTCGGATTGTTACTCGAAGCCTCTGGCCAGAGCATGACATGTTCAGAGTATGAATCTCTTAGATACATGAGAGTAATTAGAATCCGTAGGACGAGAAAATGTTACTTGGGCTTGGTGTGACATAGTCAGCCTAGTGGGGACTGACACACATAGACCATGTCCTGAACCAAGTGGGTATAAGATGGTGAAGGGAATGGGGCACGATTCATTATAGCTGCTAAAGGGTTTCAGAATAGTTTCTGAGGTCAACCGTTGATCTTTCAATTAATTGGGGATCATGATGTACTATTAGGTGCCACTCATGATCGTTCTATAATTGGTTAATTATAGACGACCAACATAAATCGAAAGCCTATTTTGTCACATGCACTACGAGTAATCCGAGGGATTTAAAACGAGTTGAAAATTGGATTTTCCAATCAAGAGAGATTAGGTTTGGTTGAGCCAAATGATAAGTCAAATCAGAATTTTTCAGAGACGCATCGGAAGAGTAAAATGGCTAAGTCTTTTAAAGACTTAATAGATAAATTAAATGAGTTTAATTCATTGGGGTGTAGCCTAGATAGGCCAGCCAAAGAGGGTCCCCACCCTCTTTGCTTGGCCGACCACAACAAAGGGAGGGAATCAAATTGTTTGGTTCAATTCATAAAATAAATCAAGTGTGGTTTGTTTTATAAAATTATGGATGATATAAATTTTTATATAAACCAAGGCTTGGTTTATTTTTTTATGGAAATTAAAATGAACCATGGATTGGTTTATTTTATTTTATAAAATCAATCATGGATTGATTTACCATGATAAAGAAATTTATATAAAGAAATTTATATAAAGAAATTTATATAAAATTTATTTTTCATGGAAATTAAAATGAACCATGGATTGGTTTATTTTATTTTATAAAATTAATCATGGATTGATTTACCATGATAAAGAAATTTATATAAAGATATTTATATAAAGAAATTTATATGATAAATTTCTTATGAAAATTTATTCCATAAGAAAAGGAGACTTGGTTGATTTTTATCATGAATTAAAATATGATTTTAACCATGATATAAAATCAAGACTTGGCATGATGGAATAAGTCATAGAAAATTTATATGATAAATTTCTTATGAAAATTTATTCCATAAGAAAAGGAGACTTGGTGGTTGAGAGGCCACTATATAAAGGACCCAAGGCAAGGCTTGGAATTCATTCGAAATAATCCAAGTATTCTTGCCTAGGCTCTCTAGCCCTCTCCTCCCTTCTTCCTCTTGGCCGACCACACCTCTTCTCCCTTCTTCTTGTCGCGAGCACAAGGAGAAGCACCGAGGCGACGAAGTTCTTCCGTTGGGACGATCTTCCTCTCCGACCATCATCACCTTGGGATTGGGCGCAAGTCATCTTCCTCCTTCTCGTCGGAATTGTGATTCCGGCCAACCTTGGTGGTGAGTTTTTCCGATATGATTACTTCTCTCTTGGTTCTCTTGTCGCGTTCTCGAAGAATCTAGTAGTTCTCGAGAACATGAAACTCGTGGCTCTGCGAAGTCATCCCGAAGATTCTCGGCGTGGACACGAATAGATGCGGAGCTTCCGAGGGACGTTTACGGTTGGATCTCGTCCCTTTCTTCGAGTTACGCGAGGTAATACGTAAATTAGTTTACGTTTCTGCAAAATTATAAATATATGATCATGTCTACACAAGATAAGGTTGCATGCTTAGATGTGTGGTTAAATAATTTGAGAAATTATTTATGCTAAACCTTCCGCTGCACGTAATTAATTTTAAAATTACGAACCCGCATCCATGTCAACATACACCCGGTCCCAACAGTTGCTCTATGCCGAAATGAGTAATCATCTCAATAACATGAGGTGTCTTATCTTTAAAATATGCTTTATTGAGATACCGACAGGGTAGTTGGACAAATTCATTTTCCTCGAATCGCTTTTTGCATTCTAAACTTCTAAACCTAGACTTTTCTGGGCCTTGTGGACTTGGTCGGGATGATCCTTCACCCCTTGACCTTTTAGACACAGCCCTAATGAACCATGTATGCATGCACACCAAGAAACCCCCCCCCCCCCCAAAGAGAAAATGTCAAGGAAAATATGCACAAAACAACATATTAGTATCAATGCAAAACCTAAATGGAGAAATGAACCTTAAACACCATACCTCTTTGCCCTTTGCATTGTGAGATTTGGAAATCGCGTGGATTGACTTGAAGAGGGGTTTTCTACTAACCCTAGAAGTATATCGGAGTTTAGAGGAGGCCTTAGGGAAGATTTTAAGGCTTGAGAGGAGTTTAGGATGCAAGGGGAGTCGAGAGGAGGAGAAAATCGCCGGGAGAAGTGAGCCAAAACCCTAGATTTGCTTTCCCGGAGCGCCCTCTCTTTTTATACAACCCGCGAACCAGTCGACTGCCCCTGGGGCAGTTGACTGGGCAACAATGTAATTACATTCTGTGAGGTTTGCCAGTCGACTGGTATCTGATGCTCTGAATTTCAGTTTCTCAGCCCGAATTTCAGAAATGTCTAGCTAATTCCATAAATTCTCAAAAATTCTGAAATCTCGTGGGGATATTTGTGGATCCTATATTTACTTGGGAAAAATATAATTTTAGTCAATGTCATTCCAAATCCCAAGTTTGGTACAAAATTCAAGTTTCACAAGAAAATATCATAAAACTCTTCCCAAAAGTTCTAGTTTGGACCTTACCTTGATGCTACTTCCCATAATCATCCATAATTCATTCATAGCATCAAGTTATATCATATTTGGGCATTGAAATTGATTTGTCTCAAGTAAAATCCTAATTTCCCTTTTTCTTGATAATCCTCCCTTAAGTGTGCCAACTCTCTAGGATTAAGACTAACCTTAGTCTTTTAAATCTCTTGGCACACCTTATAGTTCTTTTCAATCTCCTAGGAGTAAACCACCTGAGATCCATTGGCCATGGAACTTGTCTTGACTCTTAGAGCTTCTATCCCTAGTTACCTCCCTATGTAGCTCCTTTACAAAAGCAAGACCACACCGGTGCTCTTCCGGTACTTCTTGACTTTCCACCATTACTCTCTTAATTTGATAGACCTTTTCTTTGGTCAATTTCCTTTCTTTCCCTTTAAATGACTTTTTCTTGCCATTGTTGACTCTTTCTCTACCATAGTTATAGGGCATCCTTGAGTATGATACTTTATCAACATTAGCCCTCCTAGAATGGTCTCCTAGACCTGGCCTACCATTTCTAAGAGATTGATCATTTTGTATTCCTCTTGATTCTTTGGATTCCTAATGAGTCTGTCTAGGTTCTTCTCCAATTTATCAAGTTTGGCTTTTAGAACTTGATTTTTCTTTTCCAAACTTCTAACCTTAGGCCCACTAGATCTAATTTGATCATCTCTAGGATTACCTATTTCTCTAGGCATATTTCTCCCTTTCTCAGATTTTAAGCCTTGGTTCTCATTCCTAGATTTATTATGAAACAGAGAGTTGTTGGTGTTTTGACATACAAAATCGTTTCTACTTCTGACATGATATCTAAAACCAAAATCACGCATGGGCACACAATTATTAATTCTATCATTCAAACAAGCATTTTGAGCATTTATTGAAAAGCTTGAAGCATGACTAGAGTTAGAAGGTACCTTCCTTACCCTTGGCGCTCCCCCTTGATAGCTACTTCTTTTCCTTTCTTCTTTCTCCCATTTTCTAAGGTGCTCCATCTTCTTGAGCTCTCCATTCCTTGGACATTTTGTATGATAGTGCCCGAGTTCCCCGCATGTGAAACATCGAATTCTTGTTATTTTGTTTTGGACTTCCTCATTCCTGCACCCATATTAGATTTAAATTGAAATTACTTGGGTTTATGAGTTATCCCCTTTTTACCTCGTGGGCACTTATCCTTGTAGTGCCCCATTTTATTGCAACCAAAACATATGATATGCTCTTTTGATTTAGCCTTGGTGGAGGTGGAAGTCTTTTCTTGCTCTTGAATGCTCGAGGGTCTCTCCTCCCCCTCAACACTTGAATTTGTCATTTCTTTCTCCTCTTCTAATGGAATGAGTGCTTCTCCACTCACTTCTTCCACTCTTTGACTTGATGTAGGGTTCTTATGAAGTTCTCCCAACTTATTCCACAATTAGCATGCATTTGAATATTTCCCTACATCACTCAAGACATGGTTAGGCAACATATTAATCAAAATATTCATTACCTTCTCATTGGCCCTAGCTTGTTCTTGTTGTTCACTGGTCCAATATCTAGGGTGAATCGTTTTGCCGTGCTTGTCCTTGGGGATTTTGAATGGGTCTTCAATGATCATTCTACACTCCCAATCCATCACGAGCCACATCTTCATTCTATCTCTCCAGTAGTCAAAATTTTCATGCTCATATGATGGTGGTGAGTTGATATCGTCACCCAACTGGTCATCCATGACCCTTCTCCTCTAGTAAGTGCTCCCTCGGCGATTAGTCCGATGAAGAGCGATCCTTCGCTCTAATACCAACTGAAAGATCGATGTAGGCGTGCAGAGGGGGGGGGGTGAATGCACTTTCGCGGATCGTTTTGTTCTGTACAAAGATGTTAGCGCAGCGGAGATAATATGCAAAAGAAATAACAATGCTAACAACCTGATTTTAGTTGGTATCCACCCCGGTCGGGTGAATAATCCAACAATCCGTCGGTGGATCAAACCCCGGATAACCTCCGGCTAGAACTCGTCGCTCCTTGTGGGTGGAGAAACCTCGCCACAACACCAAGGACACTTCCTGAGTATACAAGACTACTACCTTGCCTTAGCCAAGCAAGATTCGTCAAGAAGAATGATAGGAAACGAGCCCCTTTAAATAGGGCTCGAATCTGAAACAGCCGCTACCAGTCGACTGCCCAAATGGCAGTCAACTGGTCCTACTCAGATTCGACCGTTACATCATAACGTTCGAATTCTGCCAGCCTGTTTCAGCCTATGCCAGTCGACTGCCCCTGGGCTAGTCGACTGGTACACACTTAAGCCTAGGGTTTCACTCCTGAGTACAAGTCTCTCCGCACTCAAACCCTCCCGACTTAACCCCTGAGTACAAGCACTCATACTCAGCTTCTCTCAACCTAGTTGACTCTCCACCAGCAGTCTTGACTATTGCCTTCACACCCTCTTCATCTTTGGCCCTCGTCCCTCAGATGCGCACGCAAGCCTCCAGCTTGCCTCCATGCCACCCTTCACGTAAACCTCGAAGTCCGCGTCCCTCGGCTCATCATCTCTGCTATCTAATGGTCCCTCGGATACGCACGTAAACCTCCACCTTACCTCCATGCCATTCTTCACCTGAAGACGTCAACCAAGTCCACATATACCTGTACACCTGCACACTCATGTACATATGTGAGAACAACATAAATCCTAACTTAACCATATTGTCACACATCAAAATATCATGATCCTCCAGATCATCTCAGGGCCGATTGCCCCAACACAATTATGCTAGTTATATGTTTATGAGTCTTTATAATTGTTATGTAGTTGAAATAGAATGAAATTGTACACTTGATCAATGCTTCTGAAACCTGGAAACTGCAGTTCCAGGTGTATCAATCGACTGATAGTAATCAATTGATTGGTGAGTCTCATTAATCGATTGGTAAGGTGAAAAATAGTCATTTAGAAAGTTTAAATGATCTGATCGAATGTGATAATCAATTGATGAAGTCTACTAATTGATTGGTAGGCGAAAATAAAATACAACCTTATAAAAGAGATTTCGTGAAGATTTGAAGGTGTTGGTTCTTGGAAATTTTAAGGCAAAGTGTTAGTGCATTTCCAAATCAACAAGAGACATTTCTAAGCAATAAAAAAATATCCAAAGAAAATTTCTCATTGTAAAATTATTTTCAATTTCATTTATATTTGTATTCATTTTCTTATTATGTTCTTATAAGAACATATTGTAAAAGACTTTTCCGCTTTCGAAAAGTATCCGAAAAGGATAAATTGTGATGGGAGATCATAAGGAATACACCTTGAATTAGTCACCTAAGTGGCAAATGTTGGTGCAGACAGTACCTAAGTCGAACCTGTGTTTTGATATTTGCTAAAGGGTTCAAAAGCTAAGATATTATGTTGATCTAATATGTTCACTAAGTATATAGGAAAATAAATCCTAGGTACACTGGGAACGAAGTCCTGGCAAGGAGCTGGGCACCGAAGACCTGCTCGGAAGGTGGGCACGAAGTCCTGGTCGAGGACTGGGCATGAAGCCCTGGCAAGGAGCTGGGCACCGAAGACCTGCTCGGAAGGTGGGCACGAAGACCTGCTCGGAAGGTGGGTACGAAGACCTGGTCAGGTGCATCGGGCAAAAGTCCAACCGGAGGAGCCGGTTGGCAAAAGGTAAACTCTCCTGAGAGGAGTAGGTGAGGATGCGTTCCCTATGGAGGGAACAGTAGGCGTCGGTTCGACCTAGGGCTCCATTTTGGAGACCCAAAGTCAGAACCAAGACAGCTAAGGTTGTATAAACCTAATACTTAATTGCTTTGTGTTGTTTTGGACTAACCCTGGATACAGGACCAAAGGAACGTGTTTCTGCAGCTCAGAACGCCTCAAAGGAGAGAGACAGCGGCTGAGCAGGGTGCCCCGGAGGTCCCGGGCGCCCCCAAGGTCAAGGCAAAACAAGTTAAGTAAGAAAACGCTTGGGCAGCTTACTGGGAGGGAGCCCCCAGTGCCCAGGGCGCCGTGGGATCAAGCCAGCGAGGTGAACTGGCCGAGAAGCCAGCTGACGGAGTCAACCGGGGCGCCCCCAGCGTCCCGGACGCCCCGACAGTCAACTCTCAGCCCTATTCGAGTGGGATAAGGGCTGACCGAGACTTGTTCGGATCGGCTGACACGTGGGGGGGCGCCCCCAACGTTCAGGGCGCCCCGGGAGGCTTTAAAAAGCCCCTCGACCCTAAGGCTTCAACAATCACTACTTCCAACGCCAATACGCTCTTCTACTCAAGCGCTCTGCTCCAGAAAACTTCCATCTCGAGATTCTAGCGCCGACGACGACCCTACGAACCGAAGAACGATCTACACCGGGCGTCGGTAAAGAAGAGTTAATTTTTTAATTGTATTTTCTCTGCACTACTACTGTACATCCTCTTGTAATTATTTGCACGGCTATAGTATTGCCCGCAGTAAACGGTCAACGACCGTGAGTGTAACACCCGCCTTTTTCCCACACCTTACGGTGTGGCGAGAAGCGGTGTTACGATAACATACATGTATGCATATGAATATCTTAATTCAGCGGAATAATTTTTTTCTTTATACACATGCGTTTAACCATGCAACTAATACTTGAATCATGTATATATGCCTTAACTATCATTCATGAACATGGTGGCATTGTAACTTGGCATATTAATATCATACGTAGCATCATGATATAGACATTCCATAACTCATCCATAAGCATCATAAGTAGTAAGTTATTCATTAGTCATAACTATCATAGGTATAGCATAGAACCTAAGAAAGCGTTTCAAAACACAAGGCAAGCAACAGGTATAAATATGAGAATCCTTTTTCTCTTTCCTTTGCCATGTCACTACCACACACACACTCTTGCCCCTCCTGCTGCTTCACTTAATAACCTCTTGCTTGATCTGCGGTATAAGAAAATAAATCTGCGGTATAAGAAAATAAGACTATAATCACATAGGCTTAGTAAGACTCTTTCCTACTCATTAAAAATCATGCGTCACATAAAATATAAACATATGAAACATTTGACATAGCATAATTCTGAACATAAAACATAAACATATTCTTAACATAAAACATAAGCATATTCTTAACATAAATCATAAGCATATGAACATTTAACATAGCATGATTCTTAACATAAAACATAAGCATAAAACATACTTATCATGGCATAACTCTTAACATGAACATAAGCATAAACCCACTTATCATAGCATAATTCTTAACATAAACATAAGCATAAACATACTTATTATGGCATAATTCTTAACATGAACATAAGCATAAACATACTTATCATGGCATAATTCTTAACATGAACATAAGCATAAACATACATATCATGGCATAATTCTTAACATGAACATAAGCATAAACATACTTATCATGGCATAATGCATAACATGAATGAATGCATGAGTCAAATGCATATATCATAAGGATGCTTATTTGAAAACCATAATTATAAATACTTAAACATAATCATAACATTATGAGGGTCCCCGGCTTGTACCACATACATACATCATATGCGCGCATCCCTAAGCAAATACGAGGTAGCTAGTCTCGACCTACTAGGGTAGGAACAGCTACTGTAGTTCCAAAAACCGAGGCGTTCTTAAGGTGACCATCCCTGTTGGACAGCTACGGTAGTCCCAGAACCGTGGACAGCTACAGTAGTCCAGAACCGAGGCGTTCTTAAGGCGCCCATCCCTTGGACCCTTACTTCGGTCCGGTACATGCCCATTCATATTAAAGTAAAATATCTTTGCATGCTTCATCATTCATAGAACATACATAGCATAAACAAAATCTTGTTTCATGAAGCATAGCATAAGAGTAGGAACAGCTACGGTAGTTCCAGAACCGAGGCATTCTTAAGGTGCCCATCCCTTATCATGACATAAAGCATACTTGGCATTTCATCATTCATACTTAATGCATAATATCATGATGCCTTAAAGGCATAATCATTATCTTCATTCATCATCTTCATTCATAAACATGACATACATACATAATTATGCCTCCAGGCATAAACATCATCTTGGTTCATAAACTTGCATGATCATGGTACATGAGATAAACATGCATTTCATACATGGTACATATCATCTAGCATACATAATCATAGTATCCCTCATAGAGCATGCATGGTAAGATTCATATGAACATGATACACACTACCTAGGTTCATAGCCTTAAACATAACTTAGGTTCATGACATTCATCACAAAACATGCATAGACCTTCATAACCATATATATATATTATAGGCATTCAACATCATACATGCATTATTCCATATCACATACATTCATGAATGAACATAGTACATAACCTAAACATACGGGTCAAGATATATAACTCATAAAGCTAGGGTTTTAGGTAACATAAAAGTTCTTACAACATGCTTAAACCTATACATACATCATAGTAAACCATAAACAAGTATCCTTGAAACCTTAACCCAACCCAAACCCTAAATCATGGTCTTGGCCGAAAGTTCCATAGGGGAAAGCTCCATTATCCAATTCAACATAAAAGGTTCCATAAGTAAAAGAAAGTTCATACCTTACATACAATGCCATAGGAAGCCCTTTGAACCCTTGATTGGATTTAACCCTAAGTCCTAGCCCTAAATCATGTTTTGGCCAAAACCCTAAAAGGGTATTAGTCCATAGGAAAATTCATATAAGTCACCCTTAATATCCAATATATCATAGAAAACATACTAACCATGCTTGAAGGGTTAAATTTTGAACTTAACCATGGTACATGGATGGTGGTCGAAACCCTAAAGGGGTTTTAGGGTGCTACAAAATTCCCTAAATCATACTTTTATGCTTAACATATCATGAGTAAACATTACGAAACATAAGAGGGGTTTTTAACATCTTTTTAGCCCCAAAAACATGCTTGGCCGAAAATCTTAGGAGCCTTAATCCTTTGTTTTCTCCACATAAATCCCAAACAACATCTTAAATATTGATAAACAACATAAACCATTATATCACAGGTGAGGGAGTCTTACCTTTCCTTATCTTGGATATAATCCTTGAATAGAGATAAAAAGAAACCTTCTTGACCCTAGACCTCTCCTTAGCCCTTGTAGCCTTGTAGAAAGCCTTGGATCATCAAGATGGAGTCCTTTGTGAAGCTTTTCTAAGGGAAACAAACCCTTGTGGGTTTTGGCTAGAAGAAGGAAGAAGAGGGAGAGGAATAGCCTTGGTGGAAGATGAGTAACTCCAATGTCTCTTCCTTTCTCACCTACTCCTTTTATACCCAAATGAAGGGGGCAAGTGAAGAGACATGATGCCTCCTCTCATGGTGACCCTTCACTTCCTTTAGCCTCAACTAAAATCCTCTTCCTTTTCCACTAGCACTCCCTTGTTAGGTGAATTGGATAGTACATGCATGGTGATACATTAGGTCCAAGGTTCAATCCTTGGTGCATGCACTTTATTTTTATTTTATTTTATTTTTTTTCTTTTATTTTCGGCAATGCCCCCATAGTCCACCAATAGCCATGCTAATATTCCTAATTGAAACTCATTTCTATTTATATTAAATTCTACCTAAGATCCACTAATAACCATGGTACTAGAAAAGCTCATGTAAGGCTCATTAGTACTTAGCTTCTTATTCCATATAGAAAATCATGGATAATCATGCTAAGGTTCCTACTAGTACCCCTATGTTCCTCGAGAATCTATCTAGGCATGATCAATATTTTAAAGAAAATATTGAAAAAATTTTACGAGTCGTTACAATCCCCCATACCTCGTGAAAGTTCGTCCTCGAACTTAGAATTGCTCCGGGTACTTGCGTCTCATCTCGTCCTCGCGTTCCCAGGTAGCTTCCTCAAACCTTTGACTTTGCCATAGGACCTTGACTAAGGGTACCTCCTTGTTCCTTAGCCTTTTGACTTCCCATCCAAGATCTGGATAGGTCGGCTTTCAAAACTTAGGTCCCCCCTGAACTTGTACTGTCTGTGGCTCGATCACCTGATCTGTATTTGGAATACACTTCTTAAGCATTGACACATGGAACACGTTATGGATAGCCGACATCTCTTGAGGCAGCTCTAGCTCATAAGCTACCCTACCAACTCTTCTCAAGATCCGGTACGGTCCCACATAACACGGACTTAACTTCCCTTTCTTCCCAAATCTCGTTACCTCTTTCATAGGAGCCACTTTGAGGAATACTAGATCTCCAATATCGAATTCCAGTGGCCTACGCCGGACATCTGCATAACTCTTCTGCCGGCTCTGAGCAGCTTCTATCCGTCATCGAATGTTCTGTATGGCTCGGGTGGGGTCGTCGATGAGATCCGTTGTGAGCCCCATCTCCTTCTTTTCACCACCTTCATACCAACAGATCGGAGACCTACATCTCCTCCCGTACAAAGCTTCATAAGGTGTCATTCCAATAGTAGCTTGGTAGCTATTATTGTAAGCGAATTCCGCTAAATATAGATATCGGCACCAACTCCCTTTGAAATCCAGGGCACAAGCCCGCAACATGTCCTCCAATACCTGATTCACTCGTTCAGTTTTCCCATCCGTCTGAGGGTGAAAGGCGGTGCTGAATCGTAGTTTAGTGCCAAGAGACTTCTGAACACATTCACAAAAATGGGAGGTAAAGCGACCATCCCTATCCGATATAATGGTCTTGGGAACTCCATGAAGTCTAATTATCTCCTTAACATATAATTGAGCTAGTTGCTCAATCAAATAAGTCATCTTGATTGCTAGGAAGTGGGCAGACTTGGTCAACCGGTCCACAATTACCCATATCGCATCATATCCGTTCGTAGTCCTGGGAAGCCCTGAAATAAAATTCATAGAGACATCTTCCCATTTCCATTCCGGAATTGGAAGTGGCTGCAGGACTCCTCCGGGTCGCTGGTGTTCTGCCTTCACTCATTGGCAGGTCAGGCAAGTGTTGACGTGCTGAGCCACATCTCTCTTCATACCGGACCACCAGAATTTCTCCTTCAGGTCATGGTACATTTTGGTGGATCCTGGATGCATCGAATAAGGGGTTCCATGAGCTTCTACTAAAATTTCTCTTTGCAGCTCCGGATCATTAGGGATACATAGATGATCCCTAAGGTATCATATTCCCCCGTCGGCGATACGAAAACCATCGCCCTTGCCTTCTAGGATTCCCTGCTTGATTCTCTGAAGATTCGGGTTCCCCCTTTTTTTCTTTTTTTTTATTCCTACCCGCATATCCAATTTTTGAAGTATTCGATTTCATATACATAAAAAAAAAGGTAAAGTATCGTTCACATTACATATCCTAAAAGTACTTACTATCATAAGGTATCATTCATACTTGCATGTTCTAGAATCATAAGATATCATCCATACTTGCTTATTCTAGAATCATAAAAGAACATAAAGTATGCATAAAGGTACTTACTTGGAAGCTGCAGGAAGAAGGCCTGATGTGTGTGTAGTGAGATGGTAACCTGCTCTGATACCAACTTATAATGCCCGCCTTTTTCCCACACCTTACGGTGTGGCGAGAAGCGATGTTACGATAACATACATGTACGCATATGAATATCTTAATTCAGCGGAATAATTTTTTTCTTTATAGACATGCGTTTAACCATGCAACTAATACTTGAATCATGTATATATGCCTTAACTATCATTCATGAACATGGTGGCATTGTAACTTGGCATATTAATATCATACGTAGCATCATGATATAGACATTCCATAACTCATCCATAAGCATCATAAGTAGTAAGTTATTCTTTAGGCATAACTATCATAGGTATAGCATAGAACCTAAGATAGCGTTTCAAAACACAAGGCATGCAACATGTATAAATATGAGAATCCTTTTTCTCTTTCCTTTGCCATGTCACTACCACACACACACTCTTGCCCCTCCTACTGCTTCACTTAATAATCTCTTGCTTGATCTGCGGTATAAGAAAATAAGACTATAAGCACATAGGCTTAGTAAGACCCTTTCCTACTCACTAAAAATCATGCGTCACATAAAACATAAACATATGAAACATTTGACATAGCATAATTCTGAACATAAAACAAAAGCATATTCTTAACATAAAACATAAGCATATTCTTAACATAAATCATAAGCATATGAACATTTAACATAGCATGATTCTTAACATAAAACATAAGCATAAAACATACTTATCATAGCATAACTCTTAACATGAACATAAGCATAAACCCACTTATCATGTCATAATTCTTAACATGAACATAAGCATAAACATACTTATCATGGCATAATTCTTAACATGAACATAAGCATAAACATACTTATCATGGCATAATTCTTAACATGAACATAAGCATAAATATACTTATCATGGCATAATGCATAACATGAATGAATACATGAGTCAAATGCATATATCATAAGGATGCTTATTTGAAAACCATAATTATAAATACTTAAACATAATCATAACATCATGGGGGTCCCCGGCTTGTACCACATACATACATCATATGCGTGCATCCCTAAGCAAATACGAGGTAGCTAGTCTCGACCTACTAGGGTAGGAACAGCTACGGTAGTTCCAAAAACCGAGGCGTTCTTAAGGTGCCCATCCCTGTTGGACAGCTACGGTAGTCCCAGAATCGTGGACAGCTACGGTAGTCCAGAACCGAGGCGTTCTTAAGGTGCCCATCCCTTGGACCCTTACTTCGGTCCGGTACAAGCCCATTCATATTAAAGTAAAATATCTTTGCATTCTTCATCATTCATAGAACATACATAGCATAAACAAAATCTTGTTTCATGAAGCATAGCATAAGAGTAGGAACAGCTACGGTAGTTTCAGAACTGAGGCGTTCTTAAGGTGCCCATCCCTTATCATGACATAAAGCATACTTGGCATTTCATCATTCATACTTAATGCATAACATCATGATTCCTTAAAGACATAATCATTATCTTCATTCATCATCTTCATTCATAAACATGACATACATACATAATTATGCCTCCAGGCATAAACATCATCTTGGTTCATAAGCTTGCATGATCATGGTACATGAGATAAACATGCATTTCATACATGGTATGTTAGTGATATGAGAGAAGTGTCCTAAGGCAATCGCCTTATGATTGTAAATATTTATTTTAATAAATGAAAATTCATTATTTGAGTATACATGTTTGTGTATTTAATTGGGATCTTAAACTGATCTACTGAATGTCCGCAATACAATTCACAGCATGAGAGAATTTGTGATGGAATCACAACTAGTGATTATCTCTACATGTGCAATTGTGAAGTATTGAAAATATCCCTAGTCGATGAATTGATAAATACGGACACTATCAATTATGTTGAGACTAGCATGGGTTATTCTCTAATCAGCTGATTCTCACTGGCTGGTGACATTGGGATGTCCGGAGATAAAGATGGATGCTAGTTAAAGGAACTAGTTCATTGGAGTGACTAGCTGTAAAACTTCACATGGTAGTCTATACATAGACATGTCAGTGAAGTCCTTACCGTAGCTTAAGTGCGATGTTCCTTTGACTTGCAGTGTTCAAGTCATCTTGGTTATGGAGACTTATACTTTAACATCTTAAGCAAGCATCTCCAAGGAGGTGTGGACCCAGGATGGTTGGGTATAAGCCGAAGTGCCCGAAGATGTTTGAACAGCCTACAAAGGATTCACCACTCCTTGCGAGGAGATGTATACCCAAGGCCTATCGTCGGATTGTTACTCAAAGCCTCTGGCCAGAGCACGTCATGTTTAGAGTATGAGTCTCTTAAATACATGAGAGTAATTAGAAATCCAAAGGACGAGAGAACGTTACTTGGGCTAGGTGTGACGTAGTCTGCCTAGTGGGGACTGACACACACAGACCATGTCCTGAACCAAGTGGGTATAAGATGGTGAAGGGAATGAGGCACGATTCATTAGAGCTGCTGAAGGGTTTCAGAATAATTTCTGAGGTCAACCGTTGATCTTTCGATTAATTGGGGATCATGATGTACTACTAGGTGCCACTCATGATCGTTCTATAATTGATGAATTATAGACAGCCAACATAAATCGAAAGCCTATTTAGTCACATGCACTACGAGTAATCCGAGGAATTTAAAACGAGTTGAAAATTAGATTTCCCGATCAAGAGAAATAAGTCGAATCTGAATTTATCAGAGGCGCATGGGAAGCTTAAAATGGCTAAGTCTTTTGAAGGCTTATTGGGCGAATTAAATGAGTTTAATTCGCGAGGAGATTGGCTTGGTGTGGTCGACCAAAGAGGGTGCCCACCCTCTTTGGTTTGGCCGGCCACATTAAAGAGGGAAACCAATTTAATTGGTTTAAATTATAAAATAAATGAAGTGCGATTTATTTTATAAAATTATGGATAAATAAATTAATTTATATAAAGAGATTTATATAAAGAAATTTATAAAGAAAATTGTAGAAATTTATTCTTTTTATGGAAATTAAAATGAACCATGAATTGGTTTAATTTTAATTTATAAAATCAATTATGAATAGATTTTTCCATGATAAGAAAATTTTATACAAATTTTATTCCATAATTAAAAGGAGAGATGTATTTGTTTTATTATAAAGTTAGTTATAATAAAACTTGGCATAACGGAATAATTCATAAGAAAATTTATAAGATAAATTTCTTATGAAAATTTATTCCGTTAATTCCGTTAAAAGGGAGACTTGGCAAGGGAGAGGCTACTATATAAAGGAACCAAAGGCAAGCCTTGAATTCCAATTTAATCAAGAGATTAAGAAGCTCTCTCTCTCCCTTATTCTCTCTCTCTCTATAGGGCCGGCGCCCTTTCTCTCTCTAGGGCCGGCACCCTTTCTCTCTCTAGGGCCGGCGCCACTTTCTCCCTCTAGGGCCGGCGCCACCTTCCCTAGCCGTGAGCCACCAAGACGAAGCGGGTCGCGTCTCCTTCCTCCCTTCACGGAATCTTGATTCCGTTACTTGGTGGTTAGTTTCCATATCTCTCTCTTGATATTCTAGTTGTGTCTTTGGAGAATCTAGTAGTTCTCATCGGCACAAAACTCGTGGCTTTGCGAAGTCATCCCGAAGAGAACTCGGCGTGGACGCGAATAGAGGCGAAGCTTCCAAGGGACGCTACGGTTGGATCTCGTCCCTTACTTCGAGTTACGCGAGGTATAAAGTAAATTAGTTTACTTTATGCAAAATTTTAATTTATGATTATGTCTCCACACCTTAAGGTTGCATGCTAGATACGTGGTTAAAATAATTTAAGAAGTTATTTATGCTAAAACCTTCCGCTGCACGTAATTAAATTTTAAAATTACGAACCCGTATCCGTGTCAACA
>JAGFNQ010009832.1:0-41732 GCA_024364735.1 Boesenbergia rotunda | reverse complement strand
ACTTGAACATACTTGAATAGGATTTCTTACAGGTAACCAGTGATTTAAAAGCTAGTAATCAAAACCAAATAAAATCTGAACAAGATATATAACATCATTGTCTACAAATACGTCTTCAAAAGCAAATTATTATTTGGTTAAACATGGTCGACCCAAATCCCTTCACAATCTTCACGAATGCATGATGGTTCCTTTTCATCAACTCCGTCAACATCCATTGTTGGTACCCTCTGGTAAGAGATTGATAGTGGATTGCAATGTCTTCTAATTCATCCTCTCTTGCATATTCAAATGACTCTCTAGTAGGAGTTTGCAAGTACAATACTCCAAACAGGATCTTCCGGATCTTGAATGTAAAATACTTGCTTTGCTTGACTTCCCAAGATAAAAGAATCTGATTTGAATCCAATTCTTTTTAAGTTTACCAATGTGAAACCAAGATCATCCACTTTAATACCATTATTATTCTCGACCCCAAATACATTTAAACATTGGAATTTGAAATTTGTGATAATCGAGTGACCATATTTCTTCAATGACTCCATAAAAAACCATGTCTGACACAATTGGATTTTTATCCTTTGCACTAGAGACTTGCATTGTCTTTGCAACTAACTGACTCCAGAGTTTTGAGTAATGCGAACATCATCACGCTGTTTTGTAGTGGTAAATAACCTCATCAATCAAATAACTAGAATACTTTAACCAATTTCATGCTTGGTCCGCGCGCTAACCACTTCAATCTTTCAGATATTTGACAGGTAGAATGCGCAACCTCATGTTCAACCTATATTTATAAATATAATAAAATATAAATTTATTATACTGATACCTAGATTGTATATATATGATAATAGATAGTACGTTTGGAATGTACCTTATCATGCAACCATTTAATAAATGTTCGGTTATGCTCATCTTGTAACCACCTTTTAGACCTAGCTTTATGAGGAAATTTTGCTCTCAACTCCACCATGTGTGCCCTAATGGAATGATTTCAAATAAATAAATCAATACAATATTATATTCAAGTATAATGAAAGTACTGATAAGTTAGTTTTCTTACTCGATATAAGGATCAATCTCATCATCATTCGCCAATACGTAACGATGTGCTTGCTGCAATTCATCATGCCTAGCGGAGTGCACTACTGCTCCTGATAAAGGCTTAGTACGTTCTCCTATACATTGCCTTGATGGTATCCCAATTGTGTGGACATTAGATAGATACTCTGAGCAAAATTCCACAGCCTCTTCAGCAATATAACATTCAGCTATGCACCCTTCCGGTCGATTGCGATTGCGTACGTACCCTTTCAAAATCTTCATGTATCTTTCGAATGGGTACATATGTCTATACCAAATGGGTCCACACAATTTGACCTCCCGCACAAGATGAACAGTTAAATGTATCATTATATCAAAAAATGAAGGGGGGAAATACTTTTCAAGTAAACACAATATCATCACAATCTCTCTTTGTAAGTTATCCAACTTTAAAACGTCTATTACTTTGCTGTATAGCATATTGAAGAAGAAACACAACCGAGTGATAGTATCTCTGACATGTTTTGGCAAGACACCACGAATGGCTACGGGAAGTAATTGTTGCATTAAAGTGTGATAGTCATGTGACTTAAGACCAACAAGTTTCAAATCCGTCATCGAGACAAGGTTTTTAACATTAGATGAGTAACCTTCAGGGACCTTCATTCCCGCTAAAGATTTGCAAATACTCCTTTTCTCATCTTTACTTAGAGTGTAACAAGCAGCAGGCAAAAATGTTCTTCTCTCCCCAACCCTTGGTGCCAATTCAGTCCTTATATTCATTTCTAGAAGGTCTAATCTTGCCGCGACTCCATCCTTTGTTTTTCCTGGAATGTCAAGTAAAGTACCGATGAGACTTTCACAAACATTTTTTTCAATGTGCATTACATCAAGAACATGTCGAACATGTAGGTCCTTCCAATATTCAAGTTCAAAGAATATTGATTTCTTTTTCCAACATATTTCACCATCATTCTTCTTTGATTGTAGCTTTCCACCTATTTTTCCCAATTGAAAATTAATTCTTTCCACTCTTTCTAGAACTTCATGGCCACTCAATGGATTTGGTGGTGGGTTAAACTCTTGCTTCCCATTAAATGCCTTCTTTTGTCTTCTATAAGGATGACTTAAAGGTAGAAACTTTCTATGACCTGTATATGACATTTTCCTACTATGCTTCAACCTTTTTGCACAAGTTTTTTCTGCACAAATAGGACATGCATAATATCCCTTCACAACACAGCCAGACATATTCCCATATGCAGGAAAATCATTGATTGTCCACAGTAGAACAGCTTTAAGAGAGAAACTTTCTGCTCGATATGCATCATATGCTTCAACACCTTCATCCCATAAGCATTTTAAGTCATCAATCAATGGTGCTAAGTAAACATCAATATCATTTCCAGGTTGTCTAGGACCAGATATCAACAAGGTGAGCATAACAAATTTTCTCTTCATACACAGCCATGGTGGAAGATTGTATGTGATCATTAAAACTGGCCAACAACTATATGCAGAACTCATCAAACTATGGGGATTGATCCCGTCTGCCGATATAGCCAATCTCAGATTTCTTGGCTCGGCAGAAAATTCTGGCCACATGCGATCAATTAATTTCCAAGAAGGCGCATCTGCTGGATGACGTAAATATCCATCACGAAGTCTTTTATCGGCATGCCAAGTCAACTCCTTGGATATTGCCTTATTCTTAAACATTCTTTTAAATCTTGGAATAGGTGGGAAATACCATAGGATCTTTGCAGGAACTCCTTCTTTTACCTTGGATTTGTTGCTTAACTTCCACCTTGATGTCCCGCAAGTAGGGCAGTTGGCAAAGTCTTCGTACTTCTTTCGATATAAGATACAATCATTAGGGCAAGCATGAATTTTCACATAATTCATCCCTAATGCACGTAAGCTTTCTTTGCGTCATACAGAGATAATGGCAATTCGTTGTCTGTTGGAAGCATTTCTCCAAACAAAATAAGTAAATCGGTGAAACTTGTATCACTCCAACTATATTTTGCCTTCAAGTTAAATAATTTCACAATGGCAGATAACTTTGTGAATTTGGTACATCCAGGATATAGGCATTTCTCGGCATCTTCAAGTAGCTTATTGAAATGGCTTGGATTCTGATCATAACTATCATAAACAGCCTGCACCATATCTATAGGCTCCTCACCAAAAGAATTGTCTTCATCTTGCCCTACTCGATCATTATCATTCATTGAGTTCTCTGCCATACTACTTTCCCCATGCCATATCCATGTATGATATGTCAAATCTATACCATTACTATACAAATGTGCCCTTATAATTTCAACATTTTGCTTCTTGATATTACCACATCTTGCACATGGGCAAGGTATTGCATTAGGATTGTTAGCGTTATCCAGTGCAAATTGCAAGAAAGACTCTACTCCAATACCATATTCACGTGATAATCTATCCTTTGACATCCATTCTTTGTCCATTCTTGTTACAAGTACTAATCAACTAGAAATGAGCCAACACCTACCTTCAAAATAAATACACATTATACAATAAAATCTTAACCCACCTAACAAGAAACATCACATATTCATAGCATGCAATATCTACTGTCAATATTTGAGCAAAAATAAGTAAATAAGGGAGAAAAAGAAAAAATCTTAAGCAATATTCATAGCATGCAATATTCACATATTCATAGCATGCAATATTCATAGCATGCAATATCTAATGTCAATATTTGTAACTACCTCAAACCATTCATTTCTATGCGTAAATTCACATAATATCAGTTCCGAGATGTAGTTTAAGCAAATTTAATTTAAAATAATATGCATTGTCAGATCTATTCTGAGGAAAATTATTTGAGGTTGACATATGGATTGCATCTTACTATTGAAGTACATCCAAAGCCTATATTAGTATAGTAACATTTAGATCCTTAAACATTTTCATTACATTAAATATAATTTCTTACAGAGTAATAAATAAAGTTACAAAATATATCTACAAACAAATTGTTAGTTTTTGTTTGAATAGCAAAGTCTTACACAACAAACCAAAGAGCATAAGATGCTATAAATCTACTTGTAAACTACTAATAGGGTTGGAAGAAAATTATGCTCTACTGGACAATGTTCTTAGTTTCAAACTCATCAACAGTTAGTGAATGAATGAAGTTATCAAGGAATTAGTTGGGTCCTACATAAAAGAAATGATCAAAGCTCAACTAAACCTAGCTAATGCAATTTGGGAATCTAATAGAGCTCACGTACAAGTTTGGGAATCCAAAGGGAAACATCCAAGAATGAAGATCACAACCAAGCCGTACCTGAAAACCCACACACCAAGCTTTCCTCTGCCCCTTTCTGTTTCGATCAGAAGAAACCCAGCCACATGCAAGAGCCCTAATTTCCAGAAATCCCTAGGAAGAGGACTAGGTTAGCTCCAACTCACGGTACCAAAAACAATCAATAGCGATCTCAACTCACTAGGAGGGCCGCTGGCAGTGGCACTCAGCCGGGAAGGAGCAATTCGCCTGTCGTAGCTAGCGATGAAGATGCGGTGTTGACGCAGCTAGGGCACGCGATCTCAACCTAGCTTGCCTGGGCGTCAGTAGCTAGGGCACGCGATCGAGGAAGAAGAAAAGCTAAGTGAGGAGGCGTCACTTCCTTGCTTGCGCGATGAAGAAGAAGAGAACGAGAGGAGTCAGGGCTCACCTCGCGAGGGTGAAAGGAAGCGCCGCTCTCGGGGCTTCCTTGGACACGGGCGATGAAGAAGGGGGAGAGGCGTCGACTCGTGGCTGCGAGGGGTTTGTGAGAGACGCGGAAATGGTCGGGGGTTTGGGTAGTTGGCGGGCGTGGAAGAGAAAAGATTAGGGGTTTGGCGGGCGTGGATCGAAAAATAAGAGAATGAGGATTCCACCGTTGATTTTTTTGCAGTTGGATATCCACCGTTGATTTTGTTTACAGCACAACAATACAACAACAACAGTTTAATATAACCGTTGTCTATTGTCATAATAGACAACAGTTTATCACATCAGTTGTTGTAAATCCCGCCTATAGACAACAGTTATTTTATAACTGTTGTCGTTGAGTATACATACGACAACAATTTGTTATTACTGTTGTCTTTTTACGTATACAGACCAACAACAACAACGGTTAATACTAAAACTGTTGTTAAATTGACATACGACAACACTTTATCAAAAAACCGTTGTCGATCATGTGTTGTTGAATGCAAAAATTCTAGTAGTGAGATGACACGGTGCTACATTTTGGCATCTATGTCAAATATATTGCAACATCAACATCAGGTCATGCCCACTGTTTATGATATGATGCTAAACCACAAGGAACTCTTCGGGCACCAGAATCGGGCCGCTAGGCAGGTTGCGATGAAGAACTTGATGATGACTGCCATGGTCGAAGGAACACCCGTAAGGGATCATGTCCTTAAGATGATGGCCCACCTCAATGAGATTGAGGTCCTTGGAGCAGAGATCGACGAGAAAACCTAGGTCGATATCATTCTCCAGTCTCTGCCTATGAGTTTTGAGCAGTTTCTGTTAGTAATATGAGAGAAGTGTCCTAAGGAAATCGCCTAATGATTGTAATCATTTACTTTAATAAATGAAAATTCACTATTTGAGTATACATGTTTGTGTATTTGATTGGGATCTTAAACTCATTTACTGAATGTCCGCAATACAATTCACAGCAAGAGAGAATTTGTGATGGAATCACAACTAGTGATTATCTCTACATGTGCAATTGTGAAGTATTGAAAATATCCCTAGTAGATGAATTGATAAATACGGACACTGTTAATTCTGTTGAGACTAGTATGGGTTATTCTCTAATCAACTGATTCTCACTGGCTGGTGACATTGGGATGTCCGGAGATAAACATGAATGCTAGTTAAGGGAACTAGTTCATTGGAGTGACTGGCTGTAAAACTTCATATGGTAATCTATATATAGACATGTCAGTGAAGTTCTTACTGCATCTTAAGTGCGATGTTCCTTTGACTTGCGGTGTTTAAGTTATCTTGGTCATGGAGACCTATACTTTAACATCTTAAGCAAGCATCTCCAAGGATGTGTGGACCCAGGATGGTTGGGTATAAGCCGAAGTGCCCGAAGATGTTTGAACACCCTACAAAGGATTCACCACTCTTTGCGAGGAGATGTATACCAAAGGCCTATCGTCGGATTGTTACTCAAAGCCTCTGGCCAGAGCATGATATGTTTAGAGTATGAGTCTCTTAAAAAACATGAGAGTAATTAGAAATCCAAAGGACAAGAGAATGTTACTTGGGCTAGGTGTGACGTAGTCAGCCTAGTGGGGACTGACTCACACAGACCATGTCCAGAACCAAGTGGGTATAAGATGGTGAAGGGAATGAGGCACGACTCATTAGAGCTGCTGAGGGGCTTCAGAATAATTTCTGAGGTCAACCGTTGATCTTTCGATTAATTGGGGGTCATGATGTACTACTAGGTGCCACTCATGATCGTTCTATAATTGGATGATTATAGACGGCCAACATAAATCGAAAGCCTATTTAGTCACACGCACTACGAGTAATCCGAGGGATTTAAAATGAGTTGAAAATTGGATTTTCCAATCAAGAGAAATAAGTCGAATCTGAATTTATCAGAGGCGCATGGGAAGCTTAAAATGGCTAAGTCTTTTGAAGGCTTATTGGACGAATTAAATGAGTTTAATTCGCGAGGAGTTGGCTTGGTGTGGCCGGCCAAAGAGGGTGCCCACCCTCTTTGGTTTGGCCGACCACAATAAAGGAGAGAAACCAATTTATTTGGTTTAAATTATAAAATAAATCAAATGCGATTTGTTTTATAAAATTATGGATAAATAAGTTTATATAAAGAAATTTATAGAAATTTATTCTTTTTATGGAAATTAAAATGAACCATGGATCGGTTTATTTTAATTTTATAAAATCAATTATGAATTGATTTTTCCATGATAAGAAAAATTTATATAATTTTCTTGTAAATTTTATTCCATAATAAAAGGAGAGATGTGTTTGTTTTATTATAAATTTAGTTATAATAAAACTTGGCATAACGGAATAATTCATAAGAAAATTTATAGGATAAATTTCTTATGAAAATTTATTCCGTTAAAAGGGAGACTTGGCGATGGAGAGGCTACTATATAAAGGAACCAAGGCTAGGCTTGAATTCCTCAATTGAGTAATCAAGAGATTAAGTAGCTCCCTCTCTCTCTCTAATTCTCTCCCTCTCTCTCTAGGGCCGGCGCCCACTTTCTCTCTCTAGGGCCGGCTCTCTCTCTCCTCCCCTAGGGCCGGCGCACCACCTAGGGTTGCCGCGAGCCTCCTCCACCAAGAAGGTGCCAAAGAAGAAGTAGAAGCGGGTCGCATCTCCTTCCTTCCCGGAATCTTGATTCCGTTGCTTGGTGGTTAGTTTCCATCTTTCTCTCTTGATATTCTAGTTGTGCTTTTGGAGAATCTAGTAGTTCTCGTCGGCACAAAACTCGTGGCTTTGCGAAGTCATCCCGAAGAGAACTCGGCGTGGACGCGAATAGAGGCGGAGCTTCCAAGGGACGCTACGGTTGGATCTCGTCCCTTACTTCGAGTTACGCGAGGTATTAAGTAAATTAGTTTACTTTCTGCAAAATTTTAATTTATGATTATGTCTCCACACCTTAAGGTTGCATGCTAGATACGTGGTTAAAATAATTTAAGAAATTATTTATGCTAAAACCTTCCGCTGCACGTAATTAAATTTTAAAATTACGAACCCGTATCCGTGTCAACATGCACCCGGTCCCAACAGTGGTATCAGAGCCGGTTAGTGTTCGACATAATCATATAATTGTTTTGCGGAAAACTTTGTCATGATCTCAATTTTGGAAAATTTTCCAATTATGGAAACTTTCCAATTATGATAAATTTTAGATTTAGGAATTTCAAAGTTTGGAAATCCTCATGAAATTTCGCAAACTTTTGAAATATCCTAGTTTCTGAAATTTTATGATAATTGTGAAAACTTCCCATTTTGGAAACTTTCCAATTTTGAAATTTCCTATTTGGAAATTTTCAATTTGGAAATATGTAAGTTTTCTTTGTACCAGAAACTTACAATTATTCTGAAAACCTATTATGAAATCTCGCAATTTTGGGCACTTTCTTTCAAGAAAGTCTAGACAAATTTATGGATCATTAATTGATAATTAAATTCGAATTGGTTTTAAATTATTAACAAAATTCTTTATTTTGGATTGAGCCTCGGGGAGCCGTCCAATTTAAAGTTAGTTGTTGTAATTTAATTTCCTATTTTGAATAAAATTGTCATGTTTAATTTGGTTACGCCTCGGGGAGCGGACCAAATTAGATTTACAACAAATTCTTTTTTTGGGTATCTGAGCCTCGGGGAGCCACCCAAGAAAATAATTTGTTGAATTAATAATCCATAATAAAATATGTATCAAATCTTGGAAATTTGATTTAAGATTTTTATTTAAGAGGTGATGCTCTTACATATTGTTGTCTCCAAAATTAATTAGGAAAATGGTTTCCTATAGAGTTTTCTTAAATGAGATTTTCATGAAAATAATATGTGGTTGAATTAAGGAATCTGTCTCTTAATTTAATAAGATTTGATTTAGAGAAATCAAAGTCTTAAACATATTATTTCCGAAATTGATTATGACAATTTAGGAAATTGTTTCCCAAAACAATTCCTTGAATAAAGTATGAAATTAGAATTAGGAAATCCGGTTCCTAATTCAATTAATGAGACTTGATAAATTAAGTCACATACATACTTTATTAAGGAAATCGTTAGTCATGACATAATTATATGTCATGAATGTGCTTAGAAAGAAAGGATGAGACCCAAAACCCCTTACAAAATATTAAGGCCAACACCTTCCATTAATATGGTTAGAACCGGAGTTTTGTTTCTCGTTTGGGTTGATGGACACATCCATGCCCGGCTTGAACCTCAACATGTTCAAACCATGGAATTAGTTTATGAATAATATAGTTGGAGTCAGAGGTCAATCCTTAGTTTTGGTTGTTGGACACATCCAAGCCTGACTAAACGGTTGAATGAGCTCCAACCATATTAAAACTATTTCTTGATTAATGGGTCAGCCTTAAGCTTGGAGCATCGATTTGTTGTGCCACAGCCAAGGTCGATGTAAAGAGAGGTGCAGTTGGGTGCTATGTATATGTTGCATACTTGTTAATGAGTTAACAACCCAATGATTTATGCAAACATTCAATTAGTTGATAGCATAAAGTGATAGTTACATATATGTGATATGTAATCGGTATAATTACCTACCTTCATAGCTAAGAATAACTTGATGGCCACAGCCATGGTTGTTCTTATCTATGGTTGGATATCAACCTATTTGGAGATGTTCCTACGATCTCCCGAATTGATAAAAAGGGTTATTCAATTTGAAAATAAATAGGATTTTATTAATGTATGTTGATACATTCTTTATCATCTTCTCACATAAGCTCAATTTGTATTTCTAGGTTAATCACTCGATCATGTCTTCTCTGAATTTGCGTTCCATTTTGGACACCAATAAACTAACTGGGCCAAACTTCATGGACTGGCTTCGAAACCTGAGGATAGTCCTCAAGGCAGAGAAGCTTGCTTATGTCATTGAAGATCAACTTCCCAACCGTCCTCCAGAAGGTGCAACTCCAGACCAGTTAGTGGCCTATCAGAAACATGTGACCGATTCTGAACTTGCGAGTTGCATCATGCTAGCCTCTATGGTACCTGAGCTGCAAAAGCAGCATGAGCATATGGATGCTTATACCATCATCTTCCATCTTCATGAGTTGTTTGAAGAGCAGGCGAGATCCGAAAGGTTCGAAGTCTCCAGACTCCTCTTCACCTCTAGGATGCAGGAAGGCACTTCTGCCTCACAGTTTGTGTTAAAGATGTTGGGGTACATTGAGCGACTGAGCACACTCGGTTTTGCAATGGATCATGAACTAAGTATTGACTTAATTCTGCATTGTTTGCCCAAAAGTTATTCACAATTTGTGATGAACTATCGGATGAACAAGCTGGAGACTACCATTCCTGAGTTGCTCAACCTGCTGAAGACTATAGAGCCTTCTGTAAAGCAGGATCAGAAGACGATACTGTTAGTTGGTTCCTCGAAGAAAGGTTCTAAAAGGAAGGCCAAAGAACAGAATAAAGGAAAGAAGAAAAAGGCCAAAAAGACTGAAAAAACACCAAAAGGAACTTGCCATCATTGTGGCAAGGAGGGTCACTGGCGAAGAAACTGCAAGGTTTATCTTGAGTCCTTGAAGAAGAAGGCATCCGATGCCCCATCCTCTTCAGGTATCTTCGTTATTGAATGTCACTCTATTTCCTCAAATACCTGGGTACTTGATACTGGGTGTAGCTCACATATATGTAATGACATACAGGGGCTAAGGAATAGAAGAAGACTCGTCAAAGGAGAAGCGAATTTGCGAGTTGGAAATGGAGCAAAGATTGCTGCTGTTGCCATCGGAACATATTTGCTAAAGCTCCCTACTGGACGTGTCTTAGAATTGGATAATTGTTATTTTGTTCCTTCGTTAATAAAGAACATTGTATCTATTTCATGTTTGAATGAAAAGGGTTATCATTTAACTTTTAGTAACAATTGTTGTTACATAACTTTAAATGGCGTTCTTTATGGGAATGGAACTTTGTGCAATGGTATCTACACGTTAGATTTATCCGGTGACGTTTTCAATATCGAAGTTAGCAACAAACGTGCTCGAATAGATAATCGAATAGACTCCTACACGTGGCATTGTCGTCTTGGCCATGTAAGTAAGAAACGCATGACCAAATTACACCGATGTGGAATTTTGGAATCATTTGAACCCGGTTCATTTGATACATGCGAATCATGCTTAAAAGGCAAGATGGCCAAATTACCCTTTTCCGGAAAGGTAATCCAGTGGGAGAATTGCTTGGTCTAATACATACTGATGTATGTGGACCAATGTCAACTCTTGCACAAGGAGGCTATAGCTACTTCATCACCTTTATCGATGATCACTCACGATTCGGGTATGTGTTCTTGATGAAACACAAATCTGAAGCTTTTGAGAAATTCAAAGAGTTCAGAAATGAAGTAGAGAAACAGCTTGGCAAAAGTATTAAGATACTTCGATCCGATCGGGGTGGTGAATACTTAAGTCAAGAGTTTCAAGATTATCTTAGGGACAATGGGATATTGTCCCAATGGACTCCACCGTATACACCACAGCATAATGGTGTATCTGAGAGGCGCAACCGAACCTTAATGGACATGGTTAGGTCGATGATGAATCATGCAACTCTTCCAAAATCCTTTTGGGGCTATGCACTAAAGACAGCTGTTTACTTGCTAAACAGAGTCCCGACCAAGGTAGTCTCTACTACTCCATATGAGACATGGAATAGTAAGAAACCTCACTTAACTCACCTTAAGATATGAGGTTGTCCTGCTTATGTGAAGCAGACTGTATCAGACAAATTGGATGCTAAGTCTGATAAATGTCTAATTATTGGATACCCTAAGGAAACGAAGGGTTACCAATTCTATCATCCCTTGGAACAAAAGGTGTTTGTTTCAAGGCATGCTGTATTTCTTGAAAAAGAATTTCTTTTACAAGAAAATAGTGGGAGTGGCATTGAACTTCATGAAGTTCAAGAAACTCCAATAGACATTACAGAGACACCTAGTCTAGACCCACAACCAATAACTCATAATGATGAGCTATCAGTTGAACCTAAAACAACAACACCTCTTCGTAGGTCTGATAGGACACGCAATATTCCAGAGAGATACGGATTTCTCATAAGTGAGCCGAACGACGTGTTACTCATAAGCGATGACGAACCTATCAGTTAAGAAGATGTTCTGAAAAGTTCAGAAAGGGACAAATGGCTTGAAGCCATGAAGTCAGAAATGGATTCCATGTACGAAAATCAAGTATGGGACTTGGTTAACCCACCTGAAGGGATTAAGCCCATAGGGTGCAAGTGGGTTTTCAAGAAGAAAACCGACATGAAAGGTAATGTTGTTACCTTTAAGGCTAGACTAGTGGCAAAAGGATATCGTCAGAAACAAGGAATTGATTATGACGAAACCTATTCGCCAGTAGCTATGCTTAAATCCATTCGGATGCTCCTAGCCATAGCAGCTCATTATGATTATGAGATATGGCAAATGGATGTGAAAATAGCTTTTCTTAATGGAAACCTACTTGAGGATGTATACATGATACAACCTAAAGGTTTCACATCGGTTGATAAAACCAAAGTATGCAAGCTTCGACGATCCATATATGGACTGAAGCAATCATCCAGGAGCTGGAACATCCATTTTGATGAGACAATCAAAGAGTTTGATTTCTCACAAAATCCTGACGAACCTTGTGTGTACAAGAAGGTTAGTGGGAGTGCAGTTGTATTCCTAGTATTATATGTCGATGACATACTACTTATAGGAAATGATATATCAGTCTTACAGACAGTTAAAATTTGGTTGCCCAAAACTTTCTCCATGAATGACCAGGGAGAAGCAACCTATATCCTTGGGATTAGAATCTATAGAGATAGATCAAAACGGTTGCTTGGTCTTTCGCAGTCTACATATATAGATCAAGTGCTAAAAAGGTTTAGCATGTCGGAATCCAAGAAAGGTTACCTTCCCATCAGGCATGGGATCAACCTTTCAAAGTCTATGTGTCCGCGCACAGAAGACGAGAGGATTTGCATGAATAAGATTCCTTATGTATCCGCGATAGGATCTATCATGTATGCTATGTTATGTACTAGGCCCGATGAATCGTATGCTTTGAGCGTCACGAGCAGATACCAGTCTAATCCAGGAATGGATCATTGGGCGACTGTCAAGACAATCCTTAAGTACTTAAGAAGAACTAAGGATGTGTTCCTAATATATGGAGAAGGAGATATGGTAATACGTGGGTATACAGATGCCAGTTTCCAGACAGATAAGGATGACTCCAAATCTCAGTCTGGATACGTATTTACTTTGAATGGAGGCGCAATAAGTTGGAAGAGTTCCAAACAAGACACCGTAGCGGATTCTACCACGGAAGCGGAATATATCGCAGCTTCGGAAGCAGCAAAGGAAGCAGTCTGGATCAAGAAGTTTGTCTCCGAACTTGGTGTGGTTCCAACCATTGATGAAGCAGTGCCGGTTTACTGCGACAACAATGGAGCTATTGCACAAGCAAAGGAACCAAGGTCTCATCAGCGATCCAAACACGTGCTTCGCCGCTATCATCTGATCAGAGAGATTATAAGTAGGAATGATATACAAATTGAGAAAATTCTCACTGAAAGGAATTTAGCGGATCCTTTAACTAAGGCCTTGCCTCAAAGCAAGTTTGAGGGTAATGTTAGAGCCTGTGGTATTGGATACCGTAGCGATTGGCATTAGGCCAAGTGGGAGTTTGTTAGTAATATGAGAGAAGTGTCCTAAGGCAATCGCCTTATGATTGTAATCATTTACTTTAATAAATGAAAATTCACTATTTGAGTATACATGTTTGTGTATTTGATTGTGATCTTAAACTCATTTACTGAATGTCCGCAATACAATTCACAGCATGAGAGAATTTGTGATGGAATCACAACTAGTGATTATCTCTACATGTGCAATTGTGAAGTATTGAAAATATCCCTAGTCGATGAATTGATAAATACGGACACTGTCAATTCTGTTGAGACTAGCATGGGTTATTCTCTAATCAGCTGATTCTCACTGGCTGGCGACATTGGGATGTCCGGAGATAAACATGAATGCTAGTTAAGGGAACTAGTTCATTGGAGTGACTGGCTGTAAAACTTCATATGGTAATCTATATATAGACATGTCAGTGAAGTTCTTACTGCAGCTTAAGTGCGATGTTCCTTTGACTTGCGGTGTTCAAGTCATCTAGGTCATGGAGACTTATACTTTAACATCTTAAACAAGAATCTCCAAGGAGGTGTGGACCCAGGATAGTTGGGTATAAGCCGAAGTGCCCGAAGATGTTTGAACAGCCTACAAAGGATTCACCACTCCTTGCGAGGAGATGTATACCCAAGGCCTATCGTCGGATTGTTACTCAAAGCCTCTGGCCAGAGCATGACATGTTTAGAGTATGAGTCTCTTAAAAAAACATGAGAGTAATTAGAAATCCAAAGGGCGAGAGAACGTTACTTGGGTTAGGTGTGACGTAGTCAGCCTAGTGGGGACTGACACACACAGACCATGTCCTGAACCAAGTGGGTATAAGATGGTGAAGGGAATGAGGCACGACTCATTAAAGCTGCTGAAGGGTTTCAGAATAATTTCTGAGGTCAACCGTTGATCTTTCGATTAATTGGGGGTCATGATGTACTACTAGGTGCCACTTATGATCGTTCTATAATTGGATGATTATAGACGGCCAACATAAATCGAAAGCCTATTTAGTCACACGCACTATGAGTAATCCGAGGGATTTAAAATGAGTTGAAAATTAGATTTTCCAATCAAGAGAAATAAGTTGAATCTGAATTTATCAGAGGCGCATGGGAAGCTTAAAATGGCTAAGTCTTTTGAAGGCTTATTGGACGAATTAAATGAGATTAATTCGTGAGGAGTTGGCTTGGTGTGGCCGGCCAAAGAGGGTGCCCACCCTCTTTGGTTTGGCCGACCACAATAAAGGAGAGAAACTAATTTATTTGGTTTAAATTATAAAATAAATCAAGCGCGGTTTGTTTTATAAAATTATGGATAAATAAGTTTATATAAAGAAATTTATATAAAGAAATTTTATAAAGAAATTTATAGAAATTTATTCTTTTTATGGAAATTAAAATGAATCATGGATCGGTTTATTTTAATTTTATAAAATCAATTATGAATTGATTTTTCCATGATAAGAAAAATTTATATAATTTTCTTGTAAATTTTATTCCATAATAAAAGGAATGATGTGTTTGTTTTATTATAAATTTAGTTATAATAAAACTTGGCATAACGGAATAATTCATAAGAAAATTTATAGGATAAATTTCTTATGAAAATTTATTTCGTTAAAAGGGAGACTTGGCGATGGAGATGCTACTATATAAAGGAACCAAGGCTAGGCTTGAATTCCTGAATTGAGTAATCAAGAGATTAAGTAGCTCCCTCTCTCTCTCTAATTCTCTCCCTCTCTCTCTAGGGTCGGCGCCCACTTTCTCTCTCTAGGGCTGGCTCTCTCTCTCCTCCCCTAGGGCCGGCGCACCATCTAGGGTTGCCGCGAGCCTCCTCCACCAAGAAGGTGCCAAAGAAGAAGTAGAAGCGGGTCGCATCTCCTTCCTTCACGGAATCTTGATTCCGTTGCTTGGTGGTTAGTTTTCATCTTTCTCTCTTGATATTCTAGTTGTGCTTTTGGAGAATCTAGTAGTTCTCGTCGGCACAAAACTCGTGGCTTTGCGAAGTCATCCCGAAGAGAACTCGGCGTGGACGCGAATAGAGGCGGAGCATCCAAGGGACGCTACGGTTGGATCTCGTCCCTTACTTCGAGTTACGCGAGGTATTAAGTAAATTAGTTTACTTTCTGCAAAATTTTAATTTATGATTATGTCTCCACACCTTAAGGTTGCATGCTAGATACGTGGTTAAAATAATTTAAGAAATTATTTATGTTAAAACCTTCCGTTGCACGTAATTAAATTTTAAAATTACGAACCCGTATCCGTGTCAACATGCACCCGGTCCCAACAGTTTCCACTCAACTACAATATGAACAAGCGTACATATACGTTGAGGGAACTGCTGGCAGAACTCCAGGCGACAAAGGGGCTTTTTTGTTAGAGTTCTCAGGCCTTGGTTACTCAGAGGGTTTCTACTTCTGTGCCGAAATGCAAGAAGAAGAAGGAACAAGGTGGGTCCAAGAAAGCGGCAGAATCTTAGGGACCTCAGACTGGTGTGAAGAAGCCGAATGGTAAGTGCTTCACGTGCCAGCAGACTGGACATTGAAAGGCGAACTGTCCCTGTCGTCAAGAGGAAGATATATCTTCTTGATTAGTTGTTGAAACATGTTTAATGGTGTTATCTACCAGTACCTGGTGTGTAGATACGAGAGCCACTAATCATGTATGCAATTCTTTGTAGGAGTTCCAGGAAACCCAATGACTAGCTGAAGAAGAAATTATCGTCTACAAGGGATATGCTATGGAGGTGGCGACTATTGCAGTGGGAGTTATTTATTTGTCTTTAGATTGGAAAATAAAGTTTTGGTTTTAAGAAGATTGCTTTTATGAACCTAATTTTTAGAAAGAGCTCTGGTTCACTTTCTGAAATAATGGATTACTTTTTGTTATGAAAAGTGGAATAGAAAGATTATCTGTTTAGGAACATGGATAAGCAATTTGTGCATTTTAGAACCAAAATCTCCCACGATGCAAATAGTAGTTAATAGCTCATCATCTAACTAAAGTAAGACAAAGGAACCTTCCGAGATGAACTAAACATATCTTTGGCATCTAAGGCTTGGCCATATTAACCTTAGTAGGATTCAAAGGTTGATGGCCAATGGGCCCTTGGGTTCATTGGTAGTGGAAAACTTCTCAACCTTTGAATCTTGGTTGGAAGGTAAGATGACCAAGAGGTCTTTCAAGGTCATGGGGTATAGAGCCAAAGATGTGTTAGAATTAGTTCATTCTGATTAGTATGGTCCTATGTCTATCCAGGATCGAGGAAGCTTTGAATACTTCGTCTGTAGCAACCCGCCTTCTTACTGTCTTTAGACGGATCGTTACTTTCTCTGTACTTCTCTACTCTTATACATGACTAAAAGAAATGCGGAATTCTTTTTTTTTTCTTTAAATTCTTCTAACAATTATATTCTAACATAAGTCATCATGCATAACACCATGTCATACTTTCTTCTCAAATCTCATAGCTAATACCTGTTGAAAACAGCCTTACCCCTCTTAAACTGCCCGTACCAGTCGACTGGTGACGTGGCAGTCGACTGGTACGCCTGTAATCAGTTTTACAGGTTTCGGCTCTTGCTTCTTAAAGCCACCTCTCGCTCAGTTTCGAGCCATATCAAACTACGACACCATTTCTATACTCTATGTCAGGTTCCTAAACAATTTAACCAATCAAACGAATCCATAAACTTAAATTTAGGACTTTTATGGAAGAAAATAAACTAAACAAGTTTATATAAACTTTAACAATAGAGTTTGTACCAATCTTGGCTTCTATGAATTTATAACACCAAATGCATGTTCTACAACCTTGCTAAAGCATTATGAAATGTGATTGCAACTTTTCTAAACATTTTTAAGCAATAAAACTCGATTCAAAAGGAAAATTGATACTATCTTGGCACAAACACCTTTTTCTCTAACAAAGTATCAATATTTCTAACTACTCACACTTTTACTCATCCAATGCAATCATAAGGATATATATGCTAAATGAAATGACATGGAATCTTTACTCTAAGAAATTTAGCATATAAAACTATCCAAAACTCAAATACTCAATAATCTCCATAAAGCAAGAACTTGAAATTTGAATAAACTTAAACATTGCAATTCAAATAACTAAAATGTCTCGTCTCAAGGATCTCTCCATAATCAGCCACCACACACACTCTACTCAGCACCGCCTCATCGTCTTCCTTCAGAATTGCTTGCCTTTACCTTTATCTGCAATAAGAGGAAATGCAACTAGTAAGCAAAAAGCTTAGTAAGTACTATCTAGCTCACAAAAATTCGAAATATGCAAACATGCTTCTAGATCAAACTGAACATCATATGAGATACTAATATGCTTGAAAGAAAAACTAAGGACATGTATAGCTCAAAACATGCATACTCAAGCAATAATAAATCTCATTTTACTTTTCTTGGCTTAACTTGGAAACTTTAGCTATTCTTTAACTTTTTGAAAACTCTTTAAATTTTCGAAACTTTGCTAAAGCATATACTTGAAAATAATAATCACTTGGATCCACTGAAGACGTAAGTACCATCTCATATGCGCGTTCCCTAAAAGGTTGGGGTAGCGAGCCACCAATCCTAATAGAGCAGACCTTGGTCTACCAGGGCCAAGACCTTGGAATTGGACACCTGGATTTCTTTAACGACGCCCTTGGACGCCGGGTACTGGCCTTATAAAATAAAATAGCTTTTCTTTCTTTTCTTTCTTATCTGTAAATGCCTTGGCATTTTCTGGAGCACCTTGCGTGCTAAAATCCCTAAGTCTTGACTTTTGGGGATTTCTTAAGGCCTTGGCCTTTTCTTTTCTTATCTTTATCTTTTCTTTTCTTTTCTCATAGCTTTTCTTGGACCCTAAACTCACATAGGGTATTAATCAACATATATAAGCATATAATGAACTAAGATCACATGCAAAAACTCAAACAAAAAGGAAATATCTCTTCTAAAAACTTTTAAAGGAAATTCTCGCGGAAAAACCGCCTCTTACTGCAGGTGAGCAGTACTTACATTGATATCTTGGACTTACAACCAAGAACGGAGTCGGAGGTTCGAGAGAAACTTGAGATCTCGGAGAATTCTTCACACCTACGCGTTCCTCTCGTCGCGGGGATCCCGAATATAGGAAAATCTCTTGGAGAAGCGTCTTGGCCGGCCCTCCTTGGCCTTGATGTTGGTCGGCGTCGCCCAAGAGAGGAGAGGGAGTCTGCGTGAGGGTTTGGAGAGGAGAGAAATAAAACTTCTCTCTTTAATTGACTATTTATACCTAAGGGTCGGATCAACCTAACTATCGCTTAAATACCCTTCTCTCCATCCGTTTCTGTGCTTGATACCCCTAGCCCAGCCGGTTGGGCGCTTGTGCTGTTTCGGTGGTGGTCGCGGGTTCAATCCACCGGCTGCCCATAAACGTTTTTCTATTTCCTTTTTCTTTTTCTTTTTCCAAAAATACTAAACGGACTCGGAAAATTCCATAAAAATATTCTAAAAATTCCTAAAAATATCTAGAATATTTCTAAACTATTTTTAAATAATTCTAAGGACTTTAAGAACTAAAAATAGAAATTTTGGGGCGTTACATCGTCTCTTTCATAGAACGATTATTCAAGGTTGGGGTACATTTACTTGATACACCACAAGTCTGAATCTTTGATCTGTTCAAAGAATTCAAGACTGATGTGTAGAAGCATCAAGGTAAAAGTATCAAGATGCTACAATTGGATTATGGTGGCGAGTACCTCTTGGGAGAATTTAGGGCTTACTTATCAGAGATTGGAACTCAATCCCAATTGTTTGCACCCAGTACACCCCTAGAACAGGGCAGTAGAGTGAAGGAAAAGGTCTCTTATGGTAATGGTTAGGACAATAATGAGTTGCTCTGAGTTGCCGGATTCGTTCTTGGGATATGGTCTGAAAATGGCAGCGTATATACTTGATACCATCTAGGTCAGTACTCTCTACTCCCATAGAAGTGTGGACTGGGCGAAAGCCTAGTCTAAGACATTCAGATTTGGGGTAGTTCAGCACATGTGCTGAAGGGAGATACTGATAAGTTGGAATCTCGTGCAGAAGTGCACTCGTTCGTAAGCTATCCTAGGGGAACGAAAGGTGGTTCTATAGTCCTAAGGATCAGAGGGTCATTGTTATCATGAATGACTGATTCTTAGAGGAGGACTATGTGATGAACCATAACCTCATGAGTAGAATTATTTTTGAGTAATTAAAAAGGGGATATTCTGACCTTAGTACCAACAGTACAAGAGGAAATACCACAAGTCACTGTACTACGTGTCACAGAAGATACACAGGTGGTACCTCGTTGTAGTGGGGGGGGGGCTGTCAGACAACCTGAGAGACTCATGTTCTTGGGAGAGTTTTCGGACTTGGTCCCTGGTGAATATGAACCTAATCCCTGGATCTATAACGAGGAACATCAGCTTTGATGAGAAAAATCCAGTCACATGGATTTGTTCAAAGACTGGATGAAATTTGTGTATATAAATGTGACGGAAATGTAGTGGTATTCTTGTACTATACGTAGATAATATTTAGTTCATTGGCGACAATGGAAAAGTATTATCAAACGTAAGAGTATGAAGGACTTAGGAGAAGCAGGACACATCCTTGGGATCAAAGTTCTAAGGGATCGCTAGAAAAGGATGTTGTGCTTATCCCAAGCTTCATACATAGACACTGTCCTAGCTCATTTTAGCATAAAAACTCCAAGAAAGGTTTTGTACCTTTCAAGCATAGGAGTTCCTCTATCTAAGGAGATGTGCCCTAAAACGTCAAAGGAGATAGAGAAGGCGGTTCCTTATGCTTAGGAAGCCTCATATATGCTATGTTATAAACGAGACCGGATATCTGCTTGGTCGTGGACATGAATAACAGATATCAGACTAACCCAAGTCAGGGAAATTGGACTGTGGTAAAAGCATATATTAGTGTCTGAGAAGGACTAGGAATTATAAGCTGGTTTACCGGGCACACCAAGTATTCCCTATGGGTTATACGGATACAGACTTCCAATCAGATAGGGTCAAATATAAGTATTCCTCGTGGTTTTGTGTTTACTTTAGGAGGTGGAACCATAGTTTGGAGGAGTGTCGCGCAATGGCTGCGTGGCGGACTCCACCATGAAAGCTGGATATATGACAGTCTCTAAGGCGGCCAAGAAAGCTGTATGGTTTAGGAACCTCAAGATGGACTTGGATGTGATTCCTGGTTTGCTCATAGCTATCACATTTTGTGATAACAATGGTGCAGTTGCAAACATGAAGGAATCACGAGCTCATAAGGTGAGTAAACACATAGAGCAATAGTACCACCCAGGAGAGGAAAAGTTTGTTGTCGCCTAGATTACATCAGAGGGCAACTGGGAGATCCTTTCACTGAGGCCTTGATAGCGAGAGCTTTTAGGCATGTGGAGGATAAAGGAGTCAGATGTATGGCATTGTGAGGACAGCAGAGTCTTTTAGTATAAGTGAGAGATTATTAGGATGTATACTAAAAGTCTTGCTTTTGTATAAGAACATCTATGTTTTGAAAGAGAATTACAAAATCATTGGTTGCATGTTTATAGTAGTATGTGTACAGACTGTCTGATAATTTGCATTTTAGATAACATGGTGTGTGGAGACACACAGAAGATCATGTTATTAGATCCTTGCAGAGTATAAGTAGAGGCACACAACCGAGATGGAGTTGGACAAAACATCGGGATGGTTGTAGTGTAATTAGGTATGGTTTATCTTGACCATATAATTACACTAGTACACTTTGTGTGCATTGAGTAAGACCAAAAAGAGGTGATCCAATTTGTACTGACTTTATAATTGAATCGAACCTCGGTTTATTATGGAGTATATGCTCTAAATCCCGATATAATAACGGGCACATGTACTTAGTAGTTATCTCTTTGATTTACCAATGGGCGAGATTTATTCTGTTAAATCGATAGGCCCGGTAAGTGGGGAGATAATATTATTACATGGTGTGTCGTTGATTATTAACGAAATCTATATCCTGGTGAGTCGGGATGATAATGCCCCCTTGATAAGCTCATAAGGTTCATCATGTTAAACCCTACAAGTGGACTTGGTCTAACATGATGATAAGGATGAGTGGTACTAGTCAAGGAGTTAGAGGTTGATTAATTAAAATTGTCAATAATTTAAATTAATCGATGGGCATTCGATATCTTAAATAGGGGGAGATCGATGTACTCATAATAGGTGGAGCCCATATGAAAATATGAGGGTTGGTGAGGAAGTTCAATAGAGATCCTTTAGTGAAATGGATCTTCATTAATGGATCGGATTTGGATCCATTAGTGGGCCAAGACCCAACTCCTCCTCATGGTCCCTACCTTAGCCCTATATATACCCCATGGAATCATGAAACCAAGGCTAATCAATTGATCACCGAAACCCAAGGCTTCTCTCCTCGTCCTCTCTCCCTTCTCTCTTCTAGGTCACGGCAAGGAGGAGGAGTTCCCTCTCCTTTCTCTTTTCTTCTCTTCCTCTCATCCACTTGGTGGCAGCCCTCTACTAGATAAAGGGGGAGTTCTTGTCTCCCTTTTGTGGTGTGCGGCGAGGAGGTAGAGAAGGTCGGCGGCTGGTAGGAGGCGGTGCAATGTGGTGGCCGGCGGCGCCGCATACACAAGAGGAGGAAGGGAGTTTCGGCTGGTTGGCTTGGGAAGGAAGTCTCTTCTCTCCTTCTTCTTCTTCTTCATCTTCCCCTCGGAGCTTCCTTGTGACCGGCAGCCTTGGGAAGCCATTGGTGGCCGGTGGTGCACGGGTTGGAGGTGAAGAGGCCGACGGTGAACCCTTTGGCTAGGGTTTTGTTCGGCGCGTGGAGAAGCAATTAATTGGAACCCCTTGGTGATTCTGGTTCTTGGTAGCTCGTCGCCCACACGACATCCATGAGGGAAGAGACATAAGGTAGAAGACTACGAGGTAAAAGAAGAGGTATAACTCTTCCTTGGCTCCTTTCATCTTATCATTTCATGTGGATGCTTAATTAATTATCTTGTTTAATTATTTGTTAATTGAAATTGATAATTAATTATTTTGAACCCTGAAAATAAACACAAAAACCGGCGATCCGCTCGTCATCTTTTTTACGGTCAATCGGTTAGGCGAATTACAAGGTTCGATCTTTGAGATTGGCTAAGTTGTAATTCGAATCAATTGATACGATGACGAGATGGTCGTTTGGGAGGCGGGTCTCCATTCAGATTAATTTTTAATCCGTAGACATGGAGAGGGCTCTCAAGGACGACCAAGTATTCACTTAGGAAACCCGCCAAGCCATACCCAACACTTGACTTATTATTTGAGGCAGAAAAATTAGGGGCAAAGCCTTGTTGTATTCCAATAACTCAAAACGTGAATCTCACAGTAGTTGGAGAACTATTCGAACATTCAGAGATGTAGAAGGTTAATTGGGAAGTTGAATTATCATACTATAACACGTCTAGATATTGCATATTCGGTTAGTGTCATTAGTTAGTTTATGTCATCTTCAACCGTTCATCATTTGACAGCGCTAGTGCAAATTTTGTGTTACTTGAAGGAAGCACCCGGATGAGGTATCGTATATAAAAAACATAAGCACACTCATATTGAATGTTTTTCAGATACAGATTGGGCAGGTTCTAAAATGGATAAAAGGTCTGCTTCAGGTTATTATATTTTTGTTGGAGGCAATTTAGTTTCATGGAAGAGTAAAAAGCAAAATGTTGTATCACGGTCCAGTGTAGTGTAACGCCCGTAGAATCCTCTCAATATTTTTCATTAAAATATTGATCATGCCTATATGGATTCTTGAGTAACATATGAATACTAGCATGAACCTTAGCATGATTCCTTATATGGATTAAAAAACTAAGTACTAATGGGCCTTACATGGGCCCTTCTAGTACCATAGATATTAGTGGACCTTGGGTAGAATTTGGGTATAAATAGAAATGAATTCCAATTAGGAATATTAGCATGACTCTTGATGGGCTCTTATGTGGGCCTTGCCAAAAATAAGAGTAAATGGAATAAAAATAAAGTGCATGCACCAAGGATTGAACCTTGGACCTAGAGTCTCATCATGCATGTACTAACCAATTCACCTAGCAAGGGAGTGCTAGTGGAAAAGGAAGAGGATTTTAGTTGAGGTTAAAAGAAGGTGAAGAGGCACCATGTGAAGAGGCACCATGCCCCTTCACTTGCCCCCTTCACTTAGTATAAAAGAGAGGGATGAGAAGTGAAGAGGTAACTTGGCACTTAAGTTATTGTTTTCTCCTCTTCTCTTCCACCAAGGCTTTTCCTCTCCTCTCTTCTTCCTCCTCCTTGCCTTCTCTTAGCCGAAACTCACAAGGGAGATTTCCCTTTTGAGAACTTCACAAGAAGACTCCCTCTTGAAGATCTAAGTTTTCCTACAAGGCTACAAGGGCTAGGGGTGGTTTAAGGTCAAGAAGGTCTTCATCCTCTTCTCAACTTAAGGTTTATAACCAAGACAACAAGAGTAAGACTCCCTTACCTGTGGTATAATAGTTTTGATGTTATCTTTCATGATTTAAGATTTTGTTTGGACTTTATGTTGAGAAAACTATGGATTAGGGCTTCTAGGATTTTCGGCTAAGCAAGCTTTTTGGGTCTAAGATGATGTTAAAACCCCACTTATGCTTCCTAATATTTTCTCATGATAAATAAAGAATAAATTATGATTTGGGGAATTTTTGTAGCACCCTAAGACCCTCTAGGGTTTCGACCACCATCCCACTTTCATAGTTAGGATTAGATCTAACCCTCCAAGCATGTTTATTATGGTTCCCTATGATATAATGGATATTAATTATGAATTTTATGAATTTTTCCATGGACTTAAGACCCCCTACATGTTTCAGCCAAGACCAAGTTGTAGGGCTAGGACTTAGGGTTAGCCCCAATCATGGGTTCAAATGGATTCCTATGGCATTGTATGTATTGTATTGGATGTTAATTGTGAATTAAATGAATTTCCCATGGACTTAAAACCCTCTAGGGTTTCGGCCAAGATCAAAGGTTAGGGCTAGGAGTTAGGGTTAGCCCAATCATGTGTTCTAATGGCTTCCTATGGCATTGTATGTATTGTATGGGTGGTATGCTACTTATGGTATCTCACATTGTACTTGAATAATGGGACTTCCATCTTCTAGGGTTTCGGCCAAGCACCAAGTCTAGGGGTTGGGATAGTCTAAGGCTTCAAATATATTGGTTTATGACTTACTATGATGTAGATATATGTTCAAGTATGTTGTATGAATTTTATGGTACCTAAAACCCTAACTTTATGTGCTATGCATCATGACCTTGTATGCTTATGTTATGTGCCATGTCATATTCATGAATGTTTTAAACCATATACCATGAACACATGTGTTGTGAAGTAGGCCTCATGTTTATGTAGAATTATGCATGCCTATGATAGATATATGGTTATGTAGACCTATGCATGCTTTATGTTGAATGTCATGAACTTATGTAGTATGTATCATGCTCATATGGATCCTACCCATGCATGGTTTAAGATAGATACCATGATCATGTATGCTATGCGATATGTACCATGCATGTAATGCACCTTATGTACCATGATCATGCAAGCTTTATGAACTAAGATGATGTTTATGCCTTAGGGCATAATTATGTATGTATGTCATGCCTTATGAATGAAAATAATGAATGAAGATGATGTTCATGCCTATAAGGCATAATGATGTGTGCATGACATACCTTATGAATGAAGATGATGTTCATGCCTTTAAGGCATCATGATGTTATGCATTAAGTATGAATGATTAAATGCTAAGTATGCTTTATACCATGCTTCATGTAATAAGATCATGTTTATGCCTTTAAATATGCTATGTATGTCCTATGAATGATGAAGTATGTGAAACTATTTTACTTTATGAATGGGCTTGTACCGGACTGAAGTAAGGGTCCAAGGGATGGGCTCCTCATGTCAGCCTCGGTTCTGGACTACCGCAGCTGTCCAATAGGGATGGGCTCCTTATGTAAGTCTTGGTTCTGGGACTACCGTAGTTGTCCTCGGTTCTGGGACTACTATAGCTGTCCTTGATGTGTGGTACAAACCGGGGCCCCCCATGATGTTATGATTATGTTTAAGTATTTATAACTATGATTTTCAAATAAGCATCCTTATGTTATCTGCATTTGACTCATGCATCCATTCATGTTATGCATCTACTCCATGTTAAGTATTTCATATGTTTATGTTTATGTCAAGAACCATGTCATGTTAAGTATTTCATATGTTTATGTTTATGTCGAGAACCATGTCATGTTAAGTATTTCATATGTTTATGTTTATGTCAAGAACCATGTCATGTTAAATATTTCATATGTTTATGTTTATGTCACGAACCATGTCATGTTAAGTATTTCATATGTTTATATTTATGTCAAGAACCATGCCATGCCAAGTATGTTAGTCAAGTATGCCTTATGCTTATGTTTATGTCAAGAATTATGCCATGTCAAGTATTTCATATGCTTATGTTTTATGTCAAGAACTTTTCCATGTTAAATATTTATGTGTCTATATTTTATGTCAAGCACTCTTATTCCATGAGCTTGATGCACTTCCATTCCATGTTGAGCACTTTTATGTGATTATGTGTTTTCATGTACATCTATATGCCTCCTCATGTCAAATGCTTTATGAATATCTTCTCATGATATGCTTTTGTTTATGTACACTCTCTATGTTATGCCTTTTCATTGAATGTATGCGACGTATGGTTTTAGTGAGAAGGAAAGAGTCTTACTAAGCCTATGTACTTATAGTTATACTTTCTTATACTGCAGATCAAGCAAGAGGATACTAAGCTAAGGGAAGCAGCAGGAGGGCAAGTGTGTGTGTGTGGCAGTGACTTGGCAAAAGAAAAAGAAAAAGATCCTAATACTTATACTTTGTCACATGTCCTATATATTTTGCATTGTCCTCTTTAGTTCCATCCTATACTTATGATGGTTTTGCCTAAAGAATAACTTATGTGATTTTCATATCATGCTTTATTGCTATACTTGCCATGGCTAAATTATGATGTTAACATGCTATCCCATGATGCTATACTTATGTTAGCTTTAAGCTTGATGGTAGGATAAGCGATGTTTAATGCAAGCATGATCAATGATGTTATGTCTCACATGATATATCTTATATGTTAGTATTGTGAGAGAAGTGTCCTAAGGCAATCGTATTATGATTGTAATCATTTACTTTAATAAATGAATATTCACTATTTGAGTATACATGTTCATGTATTTGATTGAGATCTTAAACTCATTTACTGAATGTCCGCAATACAATTCACAGCATGAGAGAATTTGTGATGAATTCACAACTAGTGATTATCTCTACATGTGCCATTGTGAAGTATTGAAATTATCCCTAGTCGATGAATTGATAAATACGGACACTATCAATTCTGTTGAGACTAGCATGGGTTATTCTCTAATCAGCTGATTCTCACAGGCTGGTGACATTGGGATGTCCGGAGATAAACATGAATGCTAGTTAAGGGAACTAGTTCATTGGAGTGACTAGCTGTAAAACTTCATATGGTAATCTACATATAGATATGTCAATGAAGTTCTTACTGCAGCTTAAGTGCAATGTTCCTTTGACTTGCGGTGTTCAAGTCATTGTGGTCATGGAGACTTATACTTTGACATCTTAAGCAAGCATCTCTAAGGAGGTGTGGACCCAGGATGGTTGGGTATATGCCGAAGTGCCCGAAGATGTTTGAACAGCCTACAAAGGATTCACCACTCCTTGCGAGGAGATGTATACCCAAGGCCTATCGTCGGATTGTTACTCGAAGCCTCTGGCCAGAGCATCACATGTTCAGAGTATGAATCTCTCAGAAACATGAGAGTAACTAGAATCCGTTAGACGAGAAAGACAATACTTGGGCTAGGTGTGACGTAGTCAGCCTAGTGGGGACTGACACACACAGACCATGTCCTGAACCAAGTGGGTATAAGATGGTGAAGGGAATGAGGCACGATTCATTAGAGCTGCTAAAAGGTTTTAGAATTATATTTGAGGTCAACCGTTGATCTTTCGATTAATTGGGGGTTATGATGTACTACTAGGTGCCACTCATGATCGTTCTATAATTGGTTGATTATAGATGGCCAACATAAATCGAAAGCCTATTTAGTCACACGCACTACGTGTAATCAGAGGGATTTAAAACGAGTTGAAAATTGGATTTTCCGATCAAGAGAAATATGTCGAATCTGAATTTATCAGAGACGCAACGGAAGCATAAAATGGCTAAGTCTTTTGAAGGCTTATTGGACGAATTAAATGAGTTTAATTCGTAAGGTAACGGCATGGATTTAGCCGGCCAAAGAGGGTCCCCACCCTCTTTGGTTTGGCCGGCCACAATAAAGAGGGGAAACCAAATTGTTTGGTTTAAATTATAAAATAAATCGAGCGTGATTTGTTTTATAAAATTATGGATAAAGAAATTTATATAAAGAAATTTATATAAAGAAATTTATAGAAATTTATTCTTTTTATGGAAATTAAAATGAAGCATGGATTGGTTTATTTTATTTTATAAAATCAATTATGAATTGATTTTTCCATGATAAGAAAAATTTATATAATAAATTTATTCTTTTTATGGAAATTAAAATGAACCATGGATTGGTTTATTTTATTTTATAAAATCAATTATGAATTGATTTTTCCATGATAAGAAAAATTTATATAATAAATTTCTTGTAAAATTTTATTCCATAATAAAAGGGGAGACATGGTTGTTTTTATTATAAATTAAGTTATAATAAAAACTTGGCATAACGGAATAATTCATAGAAAAATTTATAAGATAAATTTCTTATGAAAAAATTCGTTAAGAGGAGACTTGGCGATTAAGAGGCTACTATATAAATGTACCAAGGCAAGGCTTGGAAATTAATTCAAGAGATCAAGGATTCTTGCCTAGCCTCTCTTCCTCTCCTTCTCTCCCTCTCCCTCTCCAAGTGGGCGCCGGCCCTAGAGATCCCTCTTAGGGTTGCCGTGAGCCAACTCCACCAAGAAGGCGCCGAAGAAGAAGAAGAAGCGGATCGCGACTCCTTCCTTTCCCCGGAATCTTGATTCCGTTACTTGGTGTCATCCCGAAGAGAACTCGGCGTGGACGCGAATAGAGGCGGAGCTTCCAAGGGACGCTACGGTTGGATCTCGTCCCTTACTTCGAGTTACGCGAGGTATTGAGTAAATTAGTTTACTTTCTGCAAAATTTTAATTTATGATCATGTCCACACATCATAAGGTTGCATGCTAGATACGTGGTTAAAATAATTTGAGAAATTATTTATGCTAATTCTTTCGCTGCACGTAATTATTTTTTAAAATTATGAACCCGTATCCATGTCAACATGCACCCGGTCCCAACAGTGGTATCAAAGCCGGTTAGTGTTCGACATAATCATATAATTGTTTTGCGGAAAACTTTGTCATGATCTCAATTTTGGAAAATTTTTCAATTATGGAAACTTTCCAATTATGATAAATTTTAGATTTAGGAATTTCAAAGTTTGGAAATCCTCATGAAATTTCGCAAACTTTTGAAATATCCTAGTTTCTGAAATTTTATGATAATTGTGAAAAACTTCCCATCTTTGGAAACATTCCAATATTGGAAATTTTAATTTTAGAAATTTTTCAATTTTAGAAATATGTAAGTTTTCTTTGTACCAGAAACTTACAATTATTCTAAAAACCTATTATGAAATCTCACAATTTTGGGCACTTTCTTTCAAGAAAGTCTAGACAAATTTATGGATCATTAATTGACAATTAAATTCGAATTGGTTTTAAATTATTAACAAAATTTTTTATTTTGGATTGAGCCTCAGGGAGCCGTCCATTTTAAAGTTAGTTGTTGTAATTTAATTTCCCATTTTGAATAAAATTGTCATGTTTAATTTGGTTACGCCTCGGGGAGCGGACCAAATTGGATTTACGATAAATTTCTTTTCTTTGGGTATCTGAGCCTCGGGGAGCCACCCTTAGAAAACAATTTGTTGTAATTAATAAATCAATAAATAAAATATGTAATCAAATCTTGGAAAGTTTGAGGTGATTCTCAAACGATGATTTCCTTATTTGATTTAAGAGGTGATGCTCTTACATATTGTTTTCTCCAAAATTAATTAGGAAAATGGTTTCCTATAGAATTTACTTAAATGAGATTTTCATGAAAATAATATGTGGTTGAATTAAGGGAATCTGTCTCTTAATTTAATATGATTTGATTTAGAGAAATCAAAGACTTAAACATATTTTTCCGAAATTGATTATGACAATTTAGGAAATTATTTCCCAAAACAATTCCTTGAATAAAGTATGAAATTAGAATTAGGAAATCCGGTTCCTAATTCAATTAATGAGACTTGATAAATTAAGTCACATACATACTTTATTAAGGATATCGTTAGTACATGACATAATTATATGTCATGAATGTGCTTAGAAAATAAAGGATGAGACCCAAAACCCCTTACAAAATATTAAGGCCAACACCTTCCATTAATATGGTTAGAACCGGAATTTTGTTTCTCGTTTGGGTTGATGGACACATCCATGCCCGGCTTGAACCTCAACATGTTCAAACCATGGAATTAGTTTATGATTAATATAGTTGGAGTCAGAGGTCAATCCTTAGTTTTGGTTGTTGGACACATCCAAGCATGACTAAACGGTTGAATGAGCTCCAACCATATTAAAACTATTTCTTGATTAATGGGTCAGCCTTAAGCTTGGAGCATCGATTTGTTGTGCCACAGCCAAGGCCGATGTAAAGAGAGGTGCAGTTGGGTGCTATGTATAATATTGCATACTTGTTAATGAGTTAACAACCTAATGATTTATGCAAACATTCAATTAGTTGATAGCATAAAGTGATAGTTACATATATGTGATATGTAATTGGTATAATTACCTACCTTCATAGCTAAGAATAACTTGATGGCCACAGTCATGGTTGTTCTTATCTATGGTTGGATATCAACCTATTTGGAGATGTTCCTACGATCTCCCGAATTGATAAAAAGGGTTATTCAATTTGAAAAATAAATAGGATTTAATTAATGTATGTTGATACATTCTTTATCATTCTTCTCACATAAGCTCAATTTGTATTTCTAGGATAATCACTCGATCATGTCTTCTTTGAATTTGCGTTCCATTTTGGACACCAATAAACTGACTGGGCCAATCTTCATGGACTGGCTTCGAAACCTGAGGATAGTCCTCAAGGCAGAGAAGCTTGCTTATGTCCTTGAAGAACAACTTCCTAACCGTCCTCCTGAAGATGCAACTCCAGACCAGTTTCCTGAGTTGCTCAACCTGCTGAAGACTGTAGAGCCTTCTGTGAAGCAGGATCAGAAGATGGTACTGTTAGTTGGTTCCTCGAAGAAAGGTTCTAAGAGGAAGGCCAAAGAACAAAATAAGGAAAAGAAGAAAAAGGCCAAAAAGACTGAAAAGACCGAAAAGGCACTTGCCATCACTGTGGCAAGGAGGGTCACTAGCGAAGAAACTGCAAGCTTTATCTTGAGTCCTTGAAGAAGAAGGCATCCAATGCCCCATCTGTTGGATCGAGAAAACCGATATAGGGGGGGTGAATATCGGTAAACTTTCAAATTTTCGTAAGAGCAGGTACGCAACGAAAATTAAACAACAAGACATAGAGACACAGTCGATTTACTTGGTTCAGAGCCTGTGTCGACTCCTACTCCAAGGCCCACGGTCGTTGACCGTTTACTTTGGGCAATTCTATATAGGCGCAAAAAGGTTTACAAAATTTAATTACAAAGATAAGTGCAGTAAATAAAAAGAACGCTCTTCTTTTATCGACGTCCAGAGTAGATTAACTTTTTCGGAGCAGCGGGACGTCGTCGGCTCGAGTTGGAGAGTTTCCGGAGCAAGGCGCGAGAGCAGAAGAGCTTTGAGGCGTTGAGTGAATTGTTGTCTTGAAGTCGTGGTCGAGGGTCCCTTATATAGGGCCTGGGGGCGCCCAGGATGTCGGGGGTGCCCCCCACGTGGCTTTTGATCCGCAGAGCTCTCGGTCAGCGTCTATCCTCTGGATCCGCTTTGACCAGGGCGCCCGCAGCGCTCGGGGCGCCCGGATTGACCGGGTCAAACTCTATCCTTTGGCTTCGCTTGGCTTCTGGATCGATGCATGCCCATGGGGGCGCCCGGGAGCACGGGGGCTCCCGGGAGCAGCGGGGGCGCCCGGGAGCACAGGGGCGCCCGGCCCAGCATGTATTCGAACTCCTTTTTTTCTTTACTTGTTTTGTATGGCCCTTGGGGGCACCCGGGACACCCCGGGCGCCCTACTCAGCTACTACCTCATTTCTTTGAGGCTATCTGAGCTGCAGACACTCCTTCCTTTGGTTCTGCATCCAGGGTTAGTCCAAAACACAATAAAGCAATAAAGTATTTGTTTATACAACCTTAGCTGTCTTGGTTCTGACTTTGGTCTCCAAAATGGAGCCCTAGGTCGAACCGACGCCTACTGTTCCCTCAACGGGGAACGCGTCCTCACCTACTCCTCTCGGGAGAATTTACCTGATGCCAACCGTTCCTCTGGTTGGACTATTGCCTGACGGTCCTTTGTCAGGTCATGTAAACTGGCAGTCCTTCGCCAGTTGCCTAGCAGTCCTTCGCTAGGGCTTCAGTCCCAGGCTGTCCTTCGCCTGGAGCCTAGCAGTCCTTCGCTAGGGCTTGATACTAGCAGTCCTTCGCTAGTTGCCTAGTAATCCTTTGCTAGGGCTTTCTTTCCTGGCATTCCTTTGCCAGTGCCTAGCAGTCCTTCGCTAGGGCTTTTCCTGCACACTAGATTAACTTGTTAGAAAACAAGAAAGACTTAACTTTTGACCTATGTTGCCATTATCAAAACACGGGTTTGACTTAGATGCATTCTGCACCAACAATCTCCCCCTTTTTGATTTATGGCAACCCTAATTCAAAAAGTTAAGTTTAAGCAAAACATGAAAAAGTTTTAACTTTTGTTCCCTCCCCCTGGAAGGCACCTCCCCCTAGATTTTTCAAAAATTCGTGGGGTTAAAAAAACTTTATTTGTACTTGAAGACTTTTTGAAAATGTTAGCTTAAGTAAGAATTTCAGTTTTAATACAGTTTTGAAAAACATAAGCTTTAGAGTACAAAAAAAATTTTGACAAGCTTAAGTAAGAAACTTTTGAAAGGCTAGAGTACTTAGCAAAATTTTGAAGGCTTGAATAAAAATTTTGAGGCTGGAGTACTTAGTAAAAAATTTTGAAGGCTTGAGAAAAAAAAATTTTGAAGCTAGAGTACTTAGCAAAATTTTGAAAGCTTGAGAAAAGAATTTTGAAGCTAGAGTACTTAGCAAAATTTTGAAAGCTTGAGAAAAGAATTTTGAAGCTAGAGTACTTAGCAAAATTTTGAAAGCTTGAGTAAAAGGAAGCTTGAGTAAAAAATCTTAGCAACATTTTGAAAGCTTTAAGAAATTTTGAAACTAGAGTACTTAGGCAAAATTTTGAAAGCTTTAAGAACTTAAGTACTTCTTCAAAAAGTTAAGAAATTTTGAAACTAGAGTACTTAGGCAAAATTTTGAAAGCTTTAGAATAAAGGATAAGTATATTTTTGAACCTTTTTGAATAAAGGAGAAATTTTGAAAAAGTAAAAGTAATTAGGAAAAGTGCCATATATCAAAACAAGATAAATATGATTGCATAATAAGAATTTACTGTACTGAACCAATTCATAATTAGATTTACACTAAATCAATCAATTTTCTCTTTAGGGACCTGTCTAACCCAATTAGCTACTTACTAACTGTTATAAACAGTAGTTTTTGCTAGGGTTAGTCAAGTTAAGTGTTTCTGTTCAAGTTAGATTTTCTAAACTTGACACTTAACTCGATTGCTGTTTAAGTTGTATTTAGTGCCCCAATTACTGCAGATGCACTGACTTAAAGCATCTTGAATTAAGGTAAAGACCTAAGCATCTCAACCCTTTCTAGATTATCAATCAAAAGCACCCTAAGGTGCTTGTGAGATGCTGGCTTCTAAGTCTATAGGTGCATGCAGTTCTAGGGTTAGGGCCTAGGCTAAGTCCATTTTCGAAAAAGCCCTAATTTTTTAAAGGGGGTAGTTTTGCAATAAAACTAAGTAAAAAGTGAAAACTGATTTTGAAATTAAGTAAAACAGTTTTTCAAAATCTATTTTTAGAAAACTGATTTTTGAAATCAAGTAGAGCAGTAAAAAATTTGAGATACTCTATTCTACATAGCACAATCCTAACTGCCTACTTAGCGAGCTGAACTCAGACTCAGGTAAGGGCTTTGTGAATATATCAGCTAGGTTGGATTTAGAGTCAATATACTTGAGTACTATTTCACCCCTGGTTACATGGTCTCTTACAAAATGATGTTTGACTTCTATATGTTTGGTTCTGGAGTGTTGGATTGGGTTCTTAGTTAAATTAATTGAACTTATATTATCAATAAATACTTGAGTTTGGGTGTAGTTGAGCTGGAAGTCCTTAAGTGTGTGCATCATCCATAAAAGTTGAGTCACACACTCTCCTAATGCCACATACTCAGCTTCAGTTATGGATAGAGCTACACAGTGTTATTTTCTACTGCACCAACTAACTAGACTCTGACCTAACAGTTGGCAGCTTCCACTTGTGCTCTTTCTATCTAACTTACAGCCAGCATAGTCAGAATCTGAGTATCCAGTTAAAGCAAAAGTTGAGGTCCTAGGATACCAAATCCCTATATTTAGGGTGCCCTTTACATATCTCAGTATTCTTTTTAGGGCTGCTAAGTGCGTTTCCTTAGCACAGGTTTGGTATCTAGCACATATCCCTACAGCAAAGAGAATATCTGGTCTACTGGCTATAAGGTACAGTAGGCTACCTATCATACTCCTATAGAGTTTAAGGTCTACTGGTTTACCATCAGGGTCACTATCTATTTTTATATTAGTGGCCATGGGGGTACTTATGCTTTTAGAGTTATCCATTTTAAATTTCTTTATGAACTCTTTAGCATATTTGAATTGATGAACATAGTTACCATCCCTAGTTTGTTTGATTTGTAGTCCTAGGAAAAATGTAAGCTCACCAACTAAGCTCATTTCAAATTCATCTTCCATTATCTTGACAAATTCTTTTAGAAAGTTGGTGTTGGTGGATCCAAAAATTATGTCATCTACGAAAATTTGGGCAATAAATATATCTTTTCCTAGGGTTTTAATAAATAATGTTGAGTCAATTTGGCCTTGTTTAAATTCTTTAGAAGTTAAATAGGTTGATAATCGTTCATACCAGGCCCTAGGTGCTTGTTTTAGCCCATATAATGCTTTGGTTCGTTTGTAAACATGGTTAGGTTTATCTAAGTCCTCAAACCCTGGGGGTTGTCCTACATAAACTTCTTCTTTAATGAATCCATTTAAGAAAGCTGACTTTACATCCATTTGATATAACTTAAATCCTTTATGGGATGCAAAGGCTAACAACATTCTAATGGACTCAAGTCTAGCTACTGGGGCATATGTTTCATCGTAGTCTAATCCCTCTACTTGGCTGAAACCCTTTGCTACTAAGCGGGCTTTATTTCTGACTATTTCTCCTTGATCATTCAGCATGTTCCTAAAGACCCACTTAGTGTCAATGATGGATTTGCCCTCAGGTTTAGGTATAATTCCCAGACTTGGTTTCTCTCGAATTGAGCTAGTTCTTCTTGCATTGCTATGATCCAATCAGGATCAGGTAGGGCTTCTTCTATAGTTTTGGGTTCAATTTTTTATATCATGGCTATTTGGCTAAGGTTCCTATAGGAGGACCTAGTCCTGACTCCTAGAGTTGGATCACCCACAATTTGATCGGTTGGGTGACTAAGTCTGGGTTTCTTTGTTCTTCTAGTGCTTAGTTCAGCCTCAGGTCCAGCTGGTTGGTTTGATTCACTATTTGATTCAACTCTTTGGGCTGGTTCATTTGTTGGTTCGATTTTTGGTTCAGTTAATTCATTCATTGGTTCAATAGTTAGTTCGTGTAAGGGTTCAATTAATGGTTCAATAATTTGTTCATTATTTTCTTGGTCAGAGTTTGATGAAATTGGGTCTGGATTATTAGATGTTGAATTGATTTTTTCATCGAAAATTAAGTTTGTTGTTTCTTCAATTTTCTTAGTTTATTTGTTGTAAGCTCTATAGGCTCTACTTGTGGTTGAATATCCTAGGAAAATACCTGGGTTTGACTTGGATTGAAATTTTCCTAAATAGTCTTTGATGTTTAGGATATGGACTTTACACCCAAAGACCCTTAGGTAATGTAGGTTTGGGAGTCTATGGTAGTACAGCTCATAGGGGGTTTTGTTGTGTCGTTTGTTAATCAAAACCCTATTTTGGATATAACAGGATGTACTAGTTGCTTCTGTCCAAAATTGGTTTGCTAGTTTAAATTCGTTGAGCATAGCCCTAGCGGCTTCTTGTAATGTTCTATTCCTTCGCTCGACTATCCCATTTTGTTGGGGGGTTCTAGGACATGAAAATTCATGTAAATACCCATATACCTTACAGAATTCCTCAAACCGTTGATTCTCAAACTCTCCCCCGTGATCACTCCTAAGTCTTTTTATTTTAGTGTCATTTTGATTTTCAATTAGTTTACAGAATTCAATAAATAGGTTTAGGGTTTCATCTTTAGTTTTTAGGAACCTAACCCAGGTAAACCTAGAGTAATCATCAACTATTACTAAGCAGTATCGGTTCCCACTTAGTGACTTGGCTCCATGTGAATCAAATAGGTCAAGGTGCAGGAGCTCAAGTGTGGTTTGAGTTAAATCAGACTGGATTAGTTTGTGATTGGATTTGGTTTGTTTACCTTGATTACATGATTCACATATTAGGTTTTCATTATTTTTGATTTTGGGGATACCTTTGATTAAGCCAAGTTGAGTAATTTTTGAGATAGTTCTCAAATTGGTATGACCTAATCTCCTATGCCAGAGGTTTGTTTGCTCTAATTGTGCTAACATACATTTGGGTATAAGGGGAAGATTTATAGTGTATACATTGTTTTTCCTAGTGCCCTTAAGTATGATTTCTGAGTCTTGTTCATTTCTGATCAGGCAGTTAGAATTGTTGAAAGTAACTATATAACCAGAATCACATAACTGACATATGCTAAGCAAGTTAAAATTAAAGTTTTCAACCAATAGAACTTTCTTAATAATGAAATCAGATTTAAGCTCAATATTACCTGACCCAATTACCTTGAGTGTGGCATTATTGCCAAATGCCACTGAGCCTAGGTTTTTGCGTTTGAGCTTGGTGAACTTCAATTTATCTCCAGTCATGTGTCTGGAGCAATCGCTATCCAACATCCATTGGTCCAAATCTTTATGTTCCTACGCATAAAGAATTTTCTTGATTTGGATCCAATTAGAATCAGGAATAGCTTAAATTGAGTTTCACTGCCTAGTCTGTCTCACCCAAATCTAGGGTTTTCAATCACGTTAACCTTATAGGTTTTGTGAGACAGGTTTTGATAGTTAAAATTATTTTGAAAATTTTGATTAATTTTGAAAACAATTAATTTTAACAAAAATGTTTAAATCTACAAATACCTGAAATTTTGTGTTAGATTCGAATTTGACAAAAAAATTTGAATTTGAATTTCAGAAATTGGCTTCCAGGTCTTGGCGAGGCACTAGGCCTTCTTTGGCCGTAGCCTTATGGGATCATCCACCCTTTCCTTGACAAAGCCTTTTAATGAAATTTCATTTTCAAAAATTCTTTGAAAAATTTCTGGTCTAACTAGTTTGGGTCTTGGATCGGTAGCTTCGGCTAGTTTTGCCAAATTGGCTTCCCTAACGTACTATCATCTCACCTCCACCCAATACTATGTTGTCAAATTTCAGCTAACTTTGTTTAGTCCTTAAGCTAGCCTAAGTCTAAGCATGGTATATTGCAGAAATTAAATAACCAATCAATCAAGCAATTTAAATCAAGAATAACAAGGTTATCTAATAATGAAAATAGTTTTCAGTTTGGCTCCCCCTGGACTAAAGCCACGGTGATGGTTGGGCAAGATGTGAATCTTGTCCTTGGGGATCCAATACTGATTTGATCCAGTCGGTTTGTTCAGGTATAGTTTAGGTACCCATGCCTGAATTTTACCTCTGGACTGATTCAGTACAGCAAAGTATGATCTTTGCCGAGATTTGGTTCTATAGCCCAATCCGGATCGATTTAGAACTGATTTCTATTTTCCAAGGATCATGTCAAGACCTTTGGAACCAGATGTAAATCGTTCTAATGCTGATCTAAGATCCTTAACCTGAGTTTTCAGGGAGGAGTTTTCCTTTTCAAGTTTTTCAACTTGAGTAGGAGTTCCTTCCTGAACCTTCTCGGTTAAGGGTTTAGAGTCAGCTCCCTCTTTCAGGAGTTTTACTTCCTGTCGGAGGGATTCGACTCGGAGTTTGGCTTTGGCCAAATCTCGAGAAAGAAATAAAATTAACTCACTTAATTGCAATCTATTAAAACCAGTTACCTTAATTTCTCCGTCTTCTGTGAAGGTCAGCTCGCCGTCCTCTTGTTCTGTTTCTGACTCAGTCTCAACTTTATCTGAGGCGGTCAGAGCTAGGAGGTTGGACTGGGGTGCCTCTTCTTCTTCTTCTGAGGACGATTCGTCCCAGGTTGCTTGCAGTGCCTTCTTTCTTCTCATCCTTTTTGTCTCCTTTAGGTTAGGGCACTCTGACTTGTAGTGACCCTTTTTCTTGCACTCGTAGCATGTCACATTAGGCTTGTTTGCAGGTTCAGCTGGTTCGTCCTTTCTTCGGCCGATTTTCCGTTTGTTGGTTCGGTTTTTTAGCTCCTTGTAGTAGCTTCGAGCGAGCCGGACCAGCTTAGTTTGTTCTCCTTCTTCGTCTTCTGAGTCTGAGTCAGAGTTAGACTCGGGTTCAGGTTCAGGCTTCTTCTTCGTTATCCTTCTAGTTTTACCTGCAACGAAAGCAATACCTTTCTCGACCATATTGGTGTTAGTTTGTTCGTGGAGTTCTAGTTCGGAAAACAATTCATCAAATTTTATTTTAGAAAGATCCCTAGATACCTTGTATGCATCTACCATAGATGCCCACAAGGTGTTTCTAGGGAAGGCGTTTAGAGCATACCTTATTAGGTCACGGTTTTCAACCTTGTGACCTATTGTGTGAAGACCGTTCATTACCTCTTGGATTCGTGCGTGGAGCTGGGCTGCTGTTGTTGGGACCGTGTGCATGTCGACAAGGATACGGGTTCGTAACATTTTAAATTTTTACGTGCAGCGGAAGAATTAGCATAAAATAATTTCCTAAATTATTTTAACCACGTATCTAGCATGCAACCTTATGATGTGTTGACATAATCATAAATTAAAACTTTGTGGAAAAGTAATCAAATTTACTAAGTACCTCGCGTAACTCGAAGTAAGGGACAAGATCCAACCGTAGCGTCCGTTGGAAGCTCCGCCTCTATTCGCGTCCACGCCGAGTTCTCTTCGGGATGACTTCGCAAAGTCACGAGTTTTGTGCCGACGAGAACTACTAGATTCTCTATAGGCACAACAAAGAAGATCAAGAGAAGAAAAGGAAACTAACCAACGAAGTAACGGAATCGAATTCCGAGAGAGAGGGAGATGTGATCCGCTTCTTCTTCTTCTTGGTTGGTTTCTTCTTCTCCTTGAAGCTCACGGCAACACCATGCCTTGGTGTAGGTTGGGCGCCGGCCCTAATGGAGCTAGGGTGGCCGCCGGCCCTAATGGAAGGGAGGGGGAAGGAGGAGAGAAGAGAAGAGAGAGAGGGAGAGCTCTATTTCGATTATCAAAATCTTAGTAATCCAAGGCTTGCCTATGGTTCCTTATATAGTTGCTTCTCCCTTGCCAAGTCTCCTCTTAACCGAATTAATGGAATTAACGGAATTAGTTATCATAAGAAATTTATCCTATAAATTCTCTTATGAATTATTCCGTTTAAACCAAGTTTTATTATAACTAACTTTATAATAAAACTAATTAGTTATCATAAGAAATTTATCCTATAAATTCTCTTATGAATTTTATTATAACTAACTTTATAATAAAACTAATTAATTATCATAAGAAATTTATCCTATAAATTCTCTTATGAATTATTCCGTTTAAACCAAGTTTTATTATAACTAACTTTATAATAAAACTAATTAGTTATCATAAGAAATTTATCCTATAAATTCTCTTATGAATTTTATTATAACTAACTTTATAATAAAACTAATTAATTATCATAAGAAATTTATCCTATAAATTCTATTATGAATTATTCTGTTTAAACCAAGCTTTATTATAACTAACTTTATAATAAAACTAATTAATCTCTTCTTTTATTATGGAATAAATTTTATAAGAAATTTATAAACTTTCTTATTATGGAAAAATCAATTCATAATTGATTTTATAAAATTAAAATAAACCAATTCATGGATTATTTTAACTTCCATAAAAAGAATAAATTTCTATAAATTTATTTATATAAATTTCTTTATACAAATTTATTTATCCATAATTTATAAAACAAATCGCGCTAGATTTGTTTTATTAATTAAACCAAAATTAATTGGTTTACTCCCTCTATTGTGGCCGGCCAACCAAGGAGGGTTGGCACCCTCTTTGGTCGGCCCAAACCGAGCTGAACCAACGCGAATTAAACTCATTTAATTCGCCCAAAAAGCCTTCAAAAGACTTAGCCATTTTTAGCTTCCATTGCGCCTCTGATTAACTCAGATTCGACTTATTTCTCATGATCGGAAAATCTAATTTTCAACTCGTTTTAAATCCCTCGGATTACTCTTAGTGCGTGTGACTAAATAGGCTTTCGATTTATGTTGGCCGTCTATAATCAACAAATTATAGAACGATCATGAGTGGCACCTAGTAGTACATCATGATCCCCAATTAATCGAAAGATCAACGGTTTGACCTCAGAAGAATTTATTCTGAAACCCTTCAGCAGCTCTAATGAATCGTGCCTCATTCCCTTCCCCACCTTATACCCACTTGGTTCAAGACATGGTCTGTTTGTGTCAGTCCCCACTAGACTGACTACGTCACACCTAGCCCAAGTATTGTTTTTCTCGTCCTTTGGATTTCTAATTACTCTCATGTATTTTAGAGACTCACACTCTAAACATGATATACTCTTGCCAGAGGTTTCGAGTAACAATCCGACGATAGGCCTGGGTATACATCTCCTCACAAGGAGTGGTGAATCCTTTGTAGGCTGTTCAAACATCTTCGGGCACTTCAGCTTATACCCAATCATCCTGGGTCCACACCTCCTTGGAGATGCTTGCTTAAGATGTTAAAGTATAAGTCTCCATGACCAAGATGACTTGAACACCGCAAGTCAAAGGAACATCGCACTTAAGCTGCAGTAAGAACTTCATTGACATTTCTATATATAGATTCCATATAAAGTCTTACAGCTAGTCACTCCAATGAACTAGTTCCCTTAACTAGCATCCATGTTTATCTCCGGACATCCCAATGTCACCAGCCAGTGAGAATCAGCTGATTAGAGAATAACCCATGCTAGTCTCAACAGAATTGATAGTGTCCGTATTTATCAATTCATCGACTAGGGATATTTTCAATACTTCACATTTGCACATTTAGAGATAATCACTAGTTGTGATCCCATCACAAATTCTCTTATGCTGTGAGTTGTATTGCGGACATTCGGTAGATGAGTTTAAGATCCCAATCAAATACACAAGCATGTATACTCAAATAGTGAATTATCATTTATTAAAATAAATATTTTACAATCATAAGGCGATTGCCTTAGGACACTTCTCTCATATCACTAACAAACTCCCACTTGGCCTAATGCCAATCGCTACGGTATCCAATACCACAGGCTCTAACATGACCCTCAAACTTGTTCTGAGGCAAGGCCTTAGTTAAAGGATCCGCTAAATTCCTTTCAGTGGGAATTTTCTCAATTTGTATGTTATTCCTACTTATAATCTCTCTGATCAGATGATAGCGGCAAGCACGTGTTTGGATCGCTGATGAGACCTTGGTTCCTTTGCTT
>JAGFNQ010009831.1:0-14787 GCA_024364735.1 Boesenbergia rotunda | reverse complement strand
GATTGTTGGGGTAATCGACCTTGATATGATCTGGAGGATCATGGGTTTTGATGTGTGTGGTCAATATGGTTAAGTTAGGATTTGTTGTTGGACTAATATGTGTACATGAGTGTGCAGGTGTACAGGTACACATGTGTTGGGTTCTCCCGGCACAAAACAATAAAAACGCAGCGGAAACAAGTACCCACGAGCGATCCAAGCGAAAGAAAACTCGTACAAAGCTATCTATCCAATAGATCTATCTACTGTGTATACCTTTGGAGCGTGCCCTTTGCGTATCCCGCTCGTCTAAGAAGTGCCGGATCTCTTCCACGTTCAAATGTCCGTGCCTCTATTCGTATCCACACGGATACAATCTCTCAACTTCGGGAGAACTACCTTAGTTGTGCTAGCAACTTGAGGTAGCTCGAAAACACCAAGAACTCTACAGTAGAGTTTCGGCCAAGAGTGGAGGAGAGGAAGAAGAGAGGAAGGGAAGAAAGCACACTTAGTTCCATTCGAAAATGACTTGACCAAGAGTCATATTCATCCCATGAATACCAAGAGTCATTTGTCTCTTTGCCTTCCCTTCATTAAAGCCAATAAAGAGCACATCTTTCCATGTGACTCTTCATCTTCTCTTCATCCAATGAAGAGAGACTTTTTCTCTATCCTGCATGCAAATCCGACCGGGCCACTCGGTCTCCCGACCAAGTCTCCCGAGTGGCGAGCTCCAGACCCAGTCTGCCGAGCTCCGACCCAGTCTGCCGAGTGCCTACCCGATCCGCCGAGCTCCGACTCGGTCCACCGAGCTCCGACTCGGTCCGCCGAGCTCCGACTCGGCCCGCCGAGCTCCGACTCGGCCCACCGAGCTCCGTCTCGGCCCGTCGAGCTCCGAATTGACCTCCCGAGTTCCCAACTCGGGCTCGGACTCCCTAGTTCCCCAACTTGGGATCGGACTCCCGAGTTCCCCAACTCGGGCTCGGGCCTCCCGAGTTCCCCAACTCGGGCTCGGGCCTCCCGAGTTCCCACTCGGGCTCAGGCCTGCCGATAGAATTTCCCGAAGCATTGTGTCCTTTGTGTGTGACCCAATAGGTTCTTGCGACGTTGGTAATACGTCTAAACACTTTAGACACATAAGCAATGAGCGGCATCTAGCAATGCATCATTACTACCCAAGTAACAAGAAAAGTCGAGATCCGACTAAACCTCCGTGACTATGATAGTGTATGATCTTGTCCTTCTATCCTTGATATCTAGATTGACAATGAGGCATAGACCGTGTCATCCTCAATCAATCTTGTGTTTCTTGATCCCCGAGTAGACTCACTCAAATAAATGAGCTCAATATCTCATATTGACTCATTTGAGCATGGTCATGCGTTTCAGTAGTCCTACTCGATCATGGGGCCCACAAATATCACTCCCATCATATGGGATGGATAGATCCCATCTACATCACTCACATCTCTCCGCATAATTCATTACATACCTAGTGATCGCCTTTATAGTCCACCTTGTTATGGGTGACGTTTGACGATACCAAAATACATAACTCCTTATGTAGGGAATCATGGTGACTTCAGGTCTAAGGACTATTCATACCAATAGTCACACGAGAAAGTCTATGACACTCATATGACAATCTATGAAACTTTCTCATGGCGGGTCATTCAGTACACATTCTCCAATGTATACCCATGTGCCAACTTTATATCACATATCCATGACTTGTGAGCTCAAGTCATCAGTTGACCTACATGTTAGTCTCCATGAATTAATATTGTCCCTGAATATTAATGCTCGACTAGGAATAATTTAGTGTAGTGTTCTCTACATTATCTCACTATCGATTCAACCAATCGATATAATGTAGATAGGAACCTATTACATAAGGACATTATTATACTTAGTCATTCGACACAGAATACAAAGTAAGTATAATAACCAAACATGCCTTTAATAATAGAATATGATACATAATGCCTCTAGTCAATCATCACATAATTTAGCTCTAGGGCTCCTACTAACAATCTCCCACTAGCACTAGTGCCAATCACTGCAGTATCTAATACCAAGTGACCTGGTATGACCATCATGCTTCTTTTGTGCCAAAGCCTTGGTTAAAGGATCTGCGATGTTAGAATCAGCGTGTACTCTGCATATCCTCACATCTCCTCTATCGATAATCTCTCGAATTAGATGGAAGCGCCGTAGTATGTGTTTGGTCCGCTGATGTGAACGAGATTCCTTAGCCTGTGTAATAGCCCCATTGTTGTCACAATAGAGGTCTATTGGGTCTGCTATGCTAGGAACTGTTGGGACCGGGTGCATGTTGACAAGGATACGAGTTCGTAAAATTTTAAATTTTTACGTGCAGCGGAAGAGTTTGCATAAAATAATTTCCTTAATTATTTTAACTTCGTATCTAGCATGCAACCTTATGGTGTATTGACATAATCATAAAATAAAACTTTGCAGAAAAGTAAACTAATTTACCAAGTACCTCGCGTAACTCGAAGTAAGGGACGAGATCCAACCGTAGCGTCCCTTGGAAGCTTCGCCTCTATTCGCGTCCACGCCGAGTTCTCTTCGGGATGACTTCGCAAAGTCACGAGTTTTGTGCCGACGAGAACTACTAGATTCTCTAAAGGCACAACAATGATGATCAAGAGGAAAGATAAAAGAAACTAACCCTCCATGCTTGTTTTGTTGAATTGCAAAATTGCAATTCTTTACAATTTCTTGCATGCACCGTGCCTTACCCATGCATGAAGAAAAAAATAGCAGAAGCTATTTTCGGTGGGCTTAATGCATGGAGAAAGAAATTTGCGCCGTCTTCGATTTCTTGCATGCAACGCGCCGCACCCATGCATGAAGAAAAATAGCAAAAGCTATTTTCGGTGGGCTTAATGCATGGAGAAAGAAATTTGCGCCGTCTTCGATTTCTTGCATGCAACGCGCCGCACCCATGCATGAAGAAAAATAGCAAAAGCTATTTTCGGTGCAGGCTTCATGCATGGAGAAAGTAATTGGCGCCGTCTTCGTGCATGAGAGAAAAAGAACAGCCGAAGCTATTTTCGGCTACCACCTTCTTCAAGGATGTTGGCGCCGGCCCTAAGGGGAAGAGAAGAGAAGGGAGAGAGGGAGAGCTCTATTAGGGTTAGTTGATTCGTTAGGAATAAGAGCTTGCCTTAGGTTCCCTTATATAGTAGCAACTCCTTTGCTAAGTCTCCCTCTTAACAGAATTAACGGAATTAACGGAATTAGTTATAAGAAATTTATCTTATAAATTCTCTTATTAATTATTCCGTTTAAGCCGAGTCTTATTATAACTAATTTATAATAAAACAAATTCTTCTTCTCTTTAAATTATGGAATAAATTTTATAAGAAATTTATAAACTTTCTTATTATGGAAAAATCAATTCATAATTGATTTTATAAAATTAAAATAAACCAATTCATGGATTATTTTAATCTTCCATAAAAAGAATAAATTTCTATAAATTTATTTATATAAATTTCTTTATACAAATTTATTTATCCATAATTTATAAAACAAATCGCGCTAGATTTATTTTATTAATTAAACCAAAATTAATTGGTTTTCTTCCTCTATTGTGGCCGGCCATCCAAGGAGGGTTAGCACCCTCTTTGGCCGGCCAAACCAACCCGAACCGGTCGCGAATTAAACTCATTTAATTCGCCCAATAAGCCTTCAAAAGACTTAGCCATTTTTAGCTTCCATTGCGCCTCTGATAAATTCAGATTCGACTTATTTCTCTTGATCAGAAAATCCAATTTTCAACTCGTTTTAAATCCCTCGGATTACTCGTAGTGCGTGTGACTAAATAGGCTTTCGATTTATGTTGGCCGTCTATAATCAACAAATTATAGAACGATCATGAGTGGCACCTAGTAGTACATCATGACCCCCAATTAATCGAAAGATCAACGGTTTGACCTCAGAAAAAATTATTCTGAAACCCTTCAGCAGCTCTAATGAATCGTGCCCCATTCCTTTCACCACCTTATACCCACTTGGTTCAGGACATGGTCTGTTTGTGTCAGTCCCCACTAGACTGACTACGTCACACCTAGCCCAAGTAGTATCTTTCTCGTCCTTTGGATTTCTAATTACTCTCATGTATTTTAGAGACTTGCACTCTAAACATGATATACTCTGGCCAGAGGTTTTGAGTAACAATCCGACGATAGGCCTAGGTATACATCTCCTCGCAAGGAGTGGTGAATCCTTTGTAGGCTGTTCAAACATCTTCGGGCACTTCGGCTTATACCCAATCATCCTGGGTCCACACCTCCTTGGAGATGCTTGCTTAAGATGTTAAAGTATAAGTCTCCATGACCAAGATGACTTGAACACCGCAAGTCAAAGGAACATCGCACTTAAGCTGCAGTAAGATCTTCATTGACATTTCTATATATAGATTCCATATGAAGTCTTACAGCTAGTCACTCCAATGAACTAGTTCCCTTAACTAGCATCCATGTTTATCTCCGGACATCCCAATGTCACCAGCCAGTGAGAATCAGCTGATTAGAGAATAACCCATGCTAGTCTCAACAGAATTGATAGTGTCCGTATTTATCAATTCATCGACTAGGGATATTTTCAATACTTCACATTTGCACATTTAGAGATAATCACTAGTTGTGATCCCATCACAAATTCTCTTATGCTGTGAGTTGTATTTCGGACATTCAGTAGATGAGTTTAAGATCCCAATCAAATACACAAGCATGTATACTCAAATAGTGAATTATCATTTATTAAAATAAATGTTTTTTACAATCATAAGGCGATTACCTTAGGACACTTCTCTCATATCACTAACAAACTCCCACTTGGCCTAATGCCAATCGCTACGGTATCCAATACCACAGGCTCTAACATGACCCTCAAACTTGCTCTGAGATTAGGGTGGACGTTTGACGATACCAAAGTACATAACTCCTTATGTAGGGAACCATGGTGACTTCAGGTCTGAGGACTATTCATACCAATAGTCACATGAGAAAGTCTATGACACTCATATGACAATCTATGAAACTTTCTCATGGCGGGTCATTCAGTACACATTCTCCAATGTATACCCATGTGTCAACCTGATATTACATATCCATGACTTGTGAGCTCAAGTCATCAGTTGACCTACATGCTAGTCTCCATGCATTAATATTGTCCCTGAATATTAATGCTCGACTAGGAATAATTTAGTATAGTGTTCTCTACATTATCTCACTATCGATTCAACCAATCGATATAATGTAGATAGGAACCTACTACACAAGGACATTATTATACTTAGTCATTCGGCACAGAATACAAAGTAAGTATAATAACCAAACATGCCTTTAATAATAGAATATGATACATAATGCCTCTAGTCAATCATCACATAATTTAGCTCTAGGGCTCCTACTAACAATCTCCCACTAGCACTAGTACCAATCACTGCAGTATCTAATACCAAGTGACCTGGTATGACCATCATGCTTCTTTTGTGCCAAAGCCTTGGTCAAAGGATCTGCGATGTTAGAATCAGTGTGTACTCTGCATATCCTCACATCTCCTCTATCGATAATCTCTCGAATTAGATGGAAGCGCCGTAGTATGTGTTTGGTCCGCTGATGTGAACGAGATTCCTTAGCCTGTGCAATAGCCCCATTGTTGTCACAATAGAGGTCTATTGGGTCTGCTATGCTAGGAACCACACCAAGCTCTGTGATGAACTTTCGGATCCAAACAACCTCTTTTGCCGCCTTAGATGCGGCAATATACTCGGCCTCTGTTGTAGAATCTACGACTGTGTCCTGCTTCGAACTCTTCCAGCTCACAGCGCCACCATTCAGACAAAATACATACCCTGGCTGCGATCTAAAATCATCTCTGTCTGTTTGGAAGCTTGCGTCACTGTAACCCTTTACAGCTAGCTCCTCATCGCCTCCAAATATCAAGAAATATTCTTTCGTCCTTCTCATGTACTTAAGAATATTCTTGACAGCTGTCCAGTGACATTCACCTGGATCTGACTGGTATCTGCTCGTCATGCTCAAAGCATACGAGACATCTGGACGAGTACAAAGCATGGCGTACATGGTAGACCCTATAACATATGCATAAGGGATCTGATCCATACGGTCTCTCTCCTCCTTAGAAGAGGGACATTGAGTCTTCGAAAGACTCACACCATGTGACATTGGCAGAAATCCCTTCTTGGAATTCTGCATGGCAAAACGATTAAGCACCTTGTCAACATATGTACTCTGACTTAGGCCAAGTAATCTCTTAGATCTATCTCTATAGATCTTGATGCCTAGGATATAGGCTGCTTCACCTAAGTCTTTCATTGAGAAACAATTCCCGAGCCACGTCTTTACAGACTGCAGTGAAGGGATATCATTCCCAATGAGGAGTATGTCATCTACATACAAGATCAGGAAGATAACTGTGCTCCCACTAACCCTCTTGTAGATACAGGGTTCATCTTCATTCTTGATGAAACCAAACGCTTTGATTGCATCATCGAATCGAAGATTCCAGCTTCGAGATGCTTGCTTTAGCCCATAAATGGACCTTTGCAACTTACATACCTTTCTAGCATGCTCTGGATCTACAAAACCCTCATGTTGTGTCATGTACACATCCTCGAGTACATTCCCATTCAGGAATGCGGTTTTGACATCCATCTGCCAGATCTCGTAATCATGGTAAGTTGCTATAGCAAGCATGATCCGAATAGACTTAAGCATCGCAACTGGTGAAAAGGTTTCATCATAGTCGATACCATGAATTTGCTTGGAACCTTTAGCTACCAATCACCCTTTATAGGTATGCATGAGTCCATCCATGTCAGTCTTTCTTCTAAAGACCCACTTACACCCAATGGGTTTAATCCCCTCAGGTGGATCAACCAAAGTCCATACTTGGTTAGTGTACATGGATTCCATTTTGAACCACATGGCTTCTAGCCATTTCTCAGAATCTGAGCTCATCACAGCTTCTTGATAGGATGTAGGCTCATTCAACTCAATGAGCGTGACGTCATCATGGTCAGACAAGAGAAAAGAGTATCTCTCAGGTTGACGACGTATCCTATCAGATCTGCGAGGAGGCTGGTCTACTTGAACAGCTTGTTGTTCCACAACTTCTTGTACAACAACCTCATGATCCATAACATCTTGTGGTGTCTGTTCAATATCCATTAAGGCCTCTGTGTTATCTGTATCTTGAACTTCTTCAAGATGGACTTTACTCCTACTAACTCTTCTAGAAATAAACTCCTTTTCTAGAAAGATGCCATTTCTGGCAACAAACACTTTGCTAAGTGTGGGGTTGTAAAAGTAATATCCCTTCGTTTCCTTGGGATACCCTACAAAATAACACTTATCAGATTTGGATCCTAGTTTATCCGAGACTTGACGTCGAACGTAAGCCTGACAACCCCAAATCCTTATGAAAGACATCGTGGGACTCTTCCCAGTCCATATCGTATATGGTGTCTTTGTTACGACCTTTGATGGAGCTCGGTTAAGTGTGAAAAGAGCTGTCTCTAGAGCGAAACCCCAGAAGGAAGTAGGAAGATCTGTCTGACTCATCATCGATCGTACCATATCTAATAAAGTATGATTTCTCCACCATTCCACTGTGGTGTTCCAGGTGGAGTGAGTTGGGATACGATCCCACACTCTGCTAGATGGTCACGAAACTCTTGGCTAAGGTATTCACCGCCTCGATCTGATCGAAGCATTTTAATACTTTTGCCAAGTTGGTTTTGTACTTCACTCTTGAATTCTTTGAACTTTTCAAAGGATTCTGACTTGTGTCTCATAAGATACACATAACCATATCTACTGATATCATCAATGAACGTGATGAAGTACTGATAGCCTCCTCTAGCTGCGACATTGAAAGGGCCACATACATCAGTATGTATGAGTCCTAGCAACTTTGTTGCTCTTTCGCCGTGTCCACTAAATGGAGTCTTGGTCATCTTGCCAAGAAGACAAGATTCACATGTCTCATATGATTCAAAATCAAATGATTCCAGTAATCCATCCTTATGGACCTGGGATATGCGACTCTCATTTATATGTCCTAAGCGACAATGCCAAAGATATGTTTGGTTCAAATCATTTGGTTTGAACCATTTAGTATTTATGTTATAGATTGAGTTCTCTAGATCCAGAACATAGAGTTCATTCATCAATGGTGCATTACAATAGAACATGTCATTCAGCATGATAGAACAATATTTGTCCTTTATGGTAAATGAAAACCCTTTCTTGTCCAAACAAGATACTAAAATAATGTTCTTAGTTAATGCGGGTACATAAAAGCACTCTTCTAGTTCTAGGATAAGCCCAGTGGGTAAGGATAAGGAATATGACCCTACAGCAATAGCAGCAACTCTTGCTCCGTTGCCTACTCGTAGGTCCACTTCGCCCTTAGTCAATGATCTAGCTCTTTGAAGGCCCTGCACATTAGTACAAATGTGAGAAGCACATCCGGTATCTAATACCCAAGATGAAGAGATAGATAAATTGACTTCTATAACAAAAATACCTGAGGCAGAAGTCTCACTTCTTTTCTTCTTTGCTTCCTCTAGGTAATGTTTGTAGTTCCTCTTCCAATGTCCGGTCTCACCACAATGGAAGCAGATCCCTTCCTTAGGCACTTTGCCTTTGGCCTTGGAGATAGTAGAATTGGCCTTGCCTTTAGGCTTCCATTTGCCTTTGCCCTTGTTCACCATCAGTACATTACTGGTCTTGATTTTCTTGAGATTGGGTTCAGCAGTTCTCAATATGCTGAGCATCTCAGGCAAAGACTTATCAATTTCTTTCATGTTGTAGTTCATGACAAATTGATTGTATCCTTCCGGCAACGATTGCAGGATAAGGTCAGTAGCCAATTCTTGGCCCAGCGGGAATCCTAATCTTTCAAGGTTCTCCACATACCCAATCATCTTGAGTACGTGAGTTCCTACAGGAGTTCCCTCTTGCATCTTGCATGCAAATAGGGCTTTGGACACCTCGAACTGCTCGTGCCTAGCTTGCCATTGATACAGTTGTTTCAGATGCTCAACCATATCATGTGCATTCATGTTCTCATGTTGCTTCTGAAGCTCAAAGTTCATGGTGGCAAGCATGAGGCATGATACATCCAATGCATCATCCTGATGCTTCTTGTAAGCATCCTTTTCAGCACGGGTGGCGGTAGCAATTGGTGCTTCTGGAAGGGGTTGCTCTAGAACGTACAGTTTACGTTCTTGTTTGAGGACTATCCTCAAGTTCCTGTACCAGTCCAGGAAATTAGCTCTGTTGAGCTTGTCCTTCTCAAGGACAGATCGCAGAGAGAGAGTATTCGACGTATTAGACGACATGGTGATCTACAACATCACAACATGCAGAGATAAGTATCATATCTAGATCATTCAATTAGGCCTTTAATTAAATGATGCTCCCACTAAATCGTAGAGCTTTTGTAGGGGCTAGTCATGGATGTAGACAAACTCACGTTGTCCACACTACTAGCTCCAAATCAAATAGCGACTACATTTTGTGGGACAAGATCCAAACGATACTTCATCTTGAGTTAGCTTTGGCTAATCGCCCAAGACTAGGTACAATTCGGTAGGTAACATTTTACCAATTATATCGTATGCAACTCTTGAAAAGGGTCAAGATCCACGTCATTACACATCATCTTGAGTTAGCTTTCGCTAATCGCCCAAGACTTAGTATAATTTGTTCTCTTACCCTTCTTTCTCAACTTTTGGGATATGCCTCTAAGTTTCTCAATCCAATTGAGGTGACTTAGTTAAGTCTCACCCAAAGTCCGATAGCGGGACATCACAATTGTCCTCTCGCCCTCTACCAAGATAAAATGTGTTGCTTCGCTTTGGCAGAACCCAACAACAAATGATCGAGGTAGTTTAGGAGTACCGAACCTTGGTAGGCATATTGAGTTGACTTAATTAAGATAAACATTTTATCTAATCATGCATCACATACACACAAAGCATATATCAATATATAAGCAAGAAATGTGACATGGTTATGACCCGTATTCTATGATCTTCTCTAGCCAATGAGAAGATCGGTGGTCAACCTAGGGATAACTTCTTCTCCAAGAGCATCCTTCGGTCATCATGTGTGGTTGGCATCCTCCTTGTAACTTCGTTCTTCAATGGACACTCCATTCCTCTTTCGTACATTACAATATAGGAGAATTCGAGTTACATTCGAGTCTAAATCTAATTTTACAATTAGGAAGAATAGATACAAGGCACGACACGCATGCCGTATTATGAATTACAACATGCAAACCACACATACATCCAATCTCATTGGGGTTAAGGCCATAACCATTCACCATGTCATCATACACAATAGATTTAAGATATAGATTTTATTATGAGTGCAAAAACAAAATCTGCCGCTTGAGAAGAAACTCACGGCGGGTGTAACGACCCGGAAAATTCTCTTAATATTTTCTTAAAATATTGAGCATGTCTAAATAATTTTCCGAGGGACCTAGAAATATTAATACAAAATGTGGCCTAGAAATCCATATTTTTCTCATTTAAATTGAGAAAACTAAGTACTAATGGGCCTTATATGGGCTTTTTAGTACCATAATTATTGGAGAATTTTAGGTAAAAATTAATATAAATATAAAGGGGTTTTAATGAGAAATATTAACATAATTATGGGAGAATTTTTAGAGAATTTTCAGAATTTTGGGGAAAATAATAGAAAATAAAAGGAAAAATAAAATAAAAATAAGGTGCATGGACTAAGGATTGAACCTTGGACCTCTTATACAACCATGCATGCTCTAACCAACTCACCTAGCAAGGGAATATTATGAGGGAATGAAATCGAGTTTGGTTAAGGCTTAAGGGAAGAGGAAAAGACACCATGACTCTTCACTTATCCTCCTTAATGTGTTATAAAGAAGGGGGTTTGGGAGTCACCTTCTTCCTTCCATCAATTGCATTTTCTCTCCTTCTCCTTCCTCATTCTAGCCGAACACTATAAGGGAGGTTTTCCCTTGGAAAAGCTCCACAAGAAAGTCTCATCTCCAAGATCTAGAGGTTTCCCAAGACTACAAGGGCTAGAGGTGGCTTAGGGTCTAAGGAGTTCTTTTGATTCTCTATAATCAAGGTGAAAAATCAAGATCAACCAAGTAAGACTCCCTCACCTGTGGTATAATAGTTCCTTTTGGATTTTAGCATAATATGAAGTTGTTTGAGATTTTATCTTGGAAAAAAAAAGAAAAGAAGGCATGAACCCCACATAGGTTTCGACCACTAAGGTTTTTGAGTCCATGACGATGCTAAAAATCTTTATTATGTTTTCTAATGTGTCCTCATGATGTTTGGAGACTAAGTATAATTTTTGGGAATTTTTGGGGTACCCTAGGATCTCCTAGGATTTCGGCCATCCCATGAATCCATGGGTAGGGTTGAACCTAAACCCTCAAGTATGTGTTTTGTGTATTATCATGATATAAGGGAGATTGAGGGGGGCTTATGTGAACCTATACAAGGCTTTGTGACCCCCACAAGTTTTGGCCAAGTTAGATCTAGGGCAAAAAGTTAGGGATTCCCTCAAGCAATGGTCCCAATAGCTTTATGGTAGAGTATGTTTGGTGTTAATGTTTGATTGGGGGTTTCCATGGAATTTTTCCATGCACCCATGGCATTGTAGGGTTTCGGCCAGCATAAGGAAAGAGGGCTAAAGGTTAGGGATAACCCTAATTATGAGCCCTAATGGCCTCCCATGGTCTTATAAGTAAAGTATGATTGGTTCTTTACCTTATGCTATCTTACATGATTAATTGAATGATGGAACCCATCCCTATAGGTTTCGGCCAAGCAAAGGAATTTAGGGTTTGGAAGGAGTTAGGGTTCGAAGAATGATGATTTATGCTTTATCATGAAGTACACATATATATATATATATATATGTTGGGACCGGGTGCATGTCGACAAGGATACGAGTTCGTAAAATTTAAAATTTTTACGTGCAGCGGAAGAGTTTGCATAAAATAATTTCCTAAATTATTTTAACTTCATATCTATCATGTAACCTTATAGTGTATCGACATAATCATGAAATAAAAGTTTGCGAAAAAGTAAACTAATTTACTTTTGTACCTTGCGTAACTCGAAGAAAGGGACGAGATCCAACCGTAGCGTCCCTTGGAAGCTTCGCCTCTATTCGCGTCCACGCCGAGTTCTCTTCGGGATGACTTCGCAAAGTCACGAGTTTTGTGCCGACGAGAACTACTAGATTCTCGGAAGGCACAACTAGAAGGACAAGAGAAAAATTAGGAAAACTAACCAACGAAGTAACGGAATCGAATTCCGAGAAGAGAGGAGTCGCTATCCGCTTCTTCTTCTTCGTGTTCGGGTTCTCCTTCTCCTTGAAAGCTCACGCCAACTCCCTTGGGTGATGGTTGTGTGCGCCGGCCCTAATCCACAAGGATGGGGCGCCGGCCCTAATGTGAAGGAGAAGAAGATGAGGAGAGAAGAGAAGAAGAGAGAGAGGGAGATCTCTATGATTAGTTAATTGGAATTAAGGGCTAGCCTTTGGTTCCTTTATATAGTAGCAACTCCTTTGCTAAGTCTCCCTCTAAACCGAATTAACGGAATTAACGGAATTAGTTATAAGAAATTTATCTTATAAATTTTCTTATTGCTTATTCCATTTAAGCCTAGTCTTATTATAACCATTTATAATAAAACAAATTAGTTATCATAAGAAATTTATCCTATAAATTTTCTTATGAATTTTATTATAACTAACTTTATAATAAAACTAATTATTTATCATAAGAAATTTATCCTATAAATTCTTATGAATTAATTCCGTTTAAACCAAGTCTTTATTATAAACTAATTTATAATAAAAACTAATTCTTCTTCTCTTTAAATTATGGAATAAATTTTATAAGAAATTTATAAACTTTCTTATTATGGAAAAATCAATTCATAATTGATTTTATAAAATTAAAATAAACCCAATTCGCGGATTATTTTAACTTCCATAAAAAGAATAAATTTCTACAAATTTATTTATATAAATTTCTTTATACAAATTTATTTATCCATAATTTATAAAATAAATCGTACTAGATTTATTTAATTAATTAAACCAATTAAATTGGTTTATTCTCCCTTTGTTGGCCGGCCACCAAAGAGGGGTTAACACCCTCTTTGGTCGGCCAAACCCAACCCGGACCGTCGCGAATTAAACTCATTTAATTCGCCCAAAAAGCCTTCAAAAGACTTAGCCATTTTTTAGCTTCCATTGGGCCTCTGACTAACTCAGATTCGACTTATTTCTCTTGATCGGAAAATCCAATTTTTAACTCGTTTTAAATCCCTCGGATTACTCGTAGTGCGTGTGACTAAATAGGCTTTCGATTTATGTTGGCCGTCTATAATTTAACTAATTATAGAACGATCATGAGTGGCACCTAGTAGTACATCATGATCCCCAATTAATCGAAAGATCAACGGTTTGACCTCAGAAGAAATTATTCTGAAACCCTTCAGCAGCTCTAATGAATCGTGCCCCATTCCCTTCACCACCTTATACCCACTTGGTTCAGGACACGGTCTATCGTGTCAGTCCCCACTAGGCTGACTACGTCACACCTAGCCCAAGTAATGTCTTACTCGTCCTTTGGATTTCTAATTACTCTCATGTATTTTAGAGACTCTCACTCTAAACATGATATGCTCTGGCCAGAGGCTTTGAGTAACAATCCGACGATAGGCCTGGGTATACATCTCCTCGCAAGGAGTGGTGAATCCTTTGTAGGCTGTTCAAACATCTTCGGGCACTTCGGCTTATACCCGATCATCCTGGGTCCACACCTCCTTGGAGATGCTTGCTTAAGATGTCAAAGTATAAGTCTCCATGACCAAGATGACTTGAACACCGCAAGTCAAAGGAACATCGCACTTAAGCCGCAGTAAGATCTTCATTGACATATCTACATGTAGATTCCCATATGAAGTCTTACAGCTAGTCACTCCAATGAACTAGTTCCCTTAACTAGCATCCATGTTTATCTCCGGACATCCCAATGTCACCAGCCAGTGAGAATCAGCTGATTAGAGAATAACCCATGCTAGTCTCAACAGAATTGATAGTGTCCGTTTTTATCAATTCATCGACTAGGGATATTTTCAATACTTCACATTTGCGCATTTAGAGATAATCACTAGTTGTGATCTCATCACAAATTCTCTTATGCTGTGAGTTGTATTGCGGACATTCAGTAGATGAGTTTAAGATCCCAATCAAATACACAAGCATGTATACTCAAATAGTGAATTATCATTTATTAATATAAATGTTTTACAATCATAAGGCGATTACCTTAGGACACTTCTCTCATATCACTAACAAACTCCCACTTAGCCTAATGCCAATCGCTACGTTATCCAATACCACAGGCTCTAACATGACCCTCAAACTTGCTTTGAGGCAATGCCTTAGTTAAAGGATCCGCTATATTCCTTTCAGTGGGAACTCTCTCAATTTGTATGTCATTCCTACTTATAATCTCTCTGATCAGATGATAGCGGCGAAGCACGTGTTTGGATCGCTGATGAGACCTTGGTTCCTTTGCTTGTGCAATAGCTCCATTGTTGTCGCAGTAAACCGGCACTGCATCATCAATGGTTGGAACCACACCAAGTTCGGAGACAAACTTCTTGATCCAGACTGCTTCCTTTGCTGCTTCCGAAGCTGCGATATATTC
>JAGFNQ010009830.1:0-28313 GCA_024364735.1 Boesenbergia rotunda | reverse complement strand
CTGACTACGTCACACCTAGCCCAAGTAACTTTTCTCGTCCTTTGGATTTCTAATTACTCTCATGTATTTAGAGATCATACTCTAACATGTCATGCTCTGGCCAGAGGCTTTGAGTAACAATCCGACGATAGGCCTTGGGTATACATCTCCTCGCAAGGAGTGGTGAATCCTTTGTAGGCTGTTCAAACATCTTCGGGCACTTCGGCTTATACCCAATCATCCTGGGTCCACACCTCCTTGGAGATGCTTGCTTAAGATGTCAAAGTATAAGTCTCCATGACCAAGATGACTTGAACACCGCAAGTCAAAGGAACATCGCACTTAAGCTGCAGTAAGAACTTCATTGACATATCTATATGTAGACTACCATATGAAGTTTTACAGCCAGTCACTCCAATGAACTAGTTCCCTTAACTAGCATTCATGTTTATCTCCGGACATCCCAATGTCACCAGCCAGTGAGAATCAGCTGATTAGAGAATAACCCATGCTAGTCTCAACAGAATTGATAGTGTCCGTATTTATCAATTCATCGACTAGGGACAATTTCAATACTTCACAATTGCACATGTAGAGATAATCACTAGTTGTGAATTCATCACAAATTCTCTCATGCTGTGAATTGTATTGCGGACATTCAGTAAATGAGTTTAAGATCCAATCAAATACACAACATGTATACTCAAATAGTGAATATTCATTTATTAAAATAAATGTTTACAATCATAAGGCGATTGCCTTAGGACACTTCTCTCATATTACTAACAAACTCCCACTTGGCCTAATGCCAATCGCTACGGTATCCAATACCACAGGCTCTAACATGACCCTCAAACTTGCTTTGAGGCAAGGCCTTAGTTAAAGGATCCGCTAAATTCCTTTCAGTGGGAATTTTCTCAATTTGTATATCATTCCTACTTATAATCTCTCTGATCAGATGATAGCGGCGAAGCACATGTTTGGATCGCTGATGAGACCTTGGTTCCTTTGCTTGTGCAATAGCTCCATTGTTGTCGCAGTAAACCGGCACTGCTTCATCAATGGTTGGAACCACACCAAGTTCGGAGACAAACTTCTTGATCCAGACTGCTTCCTTTGCTGCTTCCGAAGCTGCGATATATTCCGCTTCCGTGGTAGAATCCGCTACGGTGTCTTTTTTGGAACTCTTCCAACTTATTGCGCCTCCATTCAAAGTAAATACGTATCCAGACTGAGATTTGGAGTCATCCTTATCTGTCTGGAAACTGGCATCTGTATACCCACGTATTACCATATCTCCTTCTCCATATATTAGGAACACATCCTTAGTTCTTCTTAAGTACTTAAGGATTGTCTTGACAGCCGCCCAATGATCCATTCCTGGATCAGACTGGTATCTGCTTGTGACGCTCAGAGCATACGATACATCGGGCCTAGTACATAACATAGCATACATGATAGATCCTATCGCGGATGCATAAGGAATCTTATTCATGCAAATCCTCTCGTCTTCTGTGCGCGGACACATAGACTTTGAAAGGTTGATCCCATGCCTGATGGGAAGGTAACCTTTCTTGGATTCCGACATGCTAAACCTTTTTAGCACTCGGTCTATATATGTAGACTGCGAAAGACCAAGCAACCGTTTTGATCTATCTCTATAGATTCTAATCCCAAGGATATAGGTTGCTTCTCCCAGGTCTTTCATGGAGAAAGTTTTGGACAACCAAATTTTAACTGACTGTAAGACTGATATATCGTTTCCTATAAGTAATATGTCATCGACATATAATACTAGGAATACGACTGCACTCCCACTAACCTTCTTGTACACACAAGGTTCGTCAGGATTTTGTGAGAAATCAAACTCTTTGATTGTCTCATCAAAACGGATGTTCCAGCTCCTGGATGCTTGCTTCAGTCCATATATGGATCGTCGAAGCTTGCATACTTTGGTTTTATCAACCGATGTGAAACCTTCAGGTTGTATCATGTATACATCCTCAAGCAGGTTTCCATTAAGGAAAGCTGTTTTCACATCCATTTGCCATATCTCATAATCATAATGAGCTGCTATGGCCAGGAGCATCCGAATGGATTTAAGCATAGCTACTGGCGAATAGGTTTCGTCATAATCAATTCCTTGTTTCTGACGATATCCTTTTGCCACTAATCTAGCCTTAAAGGTAACAATATTACCTTCCATGTCGGTTTTCTTCTTGAAAACCCACTTGCACCCTATGGGCTTAATCCCTTCAGGTGGGTTAACCAAGTCCCATACTTGATTTTCGTACATGGAATCCATTTCCGACTTCATGGCTTCAAGCCATTTGTCCCTTTCTGAACTTTTCAGAACATCTTCATAACTGATAGGTTCGTCATCGCTTATGAGTAACACGTCGTTCGATTCACTTATGAGAAAGTCGTATCTCTCTGGAATATTGCGTGTCCTATCAGACCTACGAAGAGGTGGTGTTGTTTTAGGTTCAACTGATAGCTCATCATTATGAGTTATTGGTTGTGGGTCTAGACTAGGTGTCTCTGTAATGTCTATTGGAGTTTCTTGAACTTCATCAAGTTCAATGCCACTCCCACTATTTTCTTGTAAAAGAAATTCTTTTTCCAGAAATACAGCATGCCTTGAAACAAACACCTTTTGTTCCAAGGGATGATAGAATTGGTAACCCTTCGTTTCCTTAGGGTATCCAATAAATAGACATTTATCAGACTTAGCATCCAATTTATTTGATACAGTCCGCTTCACATAAGCAGGACAACCCCATATCTTAAGGTGAGTTAAGTGAGGTTTCTTACTATTCCATGTCTCATATGGAGTAGTAGAGACTACCTTGGTCGGGACTCTGTTTAGCAAGTAAACAACCGTCTTTAGTGCATAGCCCCAAAAGGATTTTGGAAGAGTTGCATGATTCATCATAGACCTAACCATGTCCATCAAGGTTCGGTTACGCCTCTCAGATACACCATTATGCTGTGGTGTATGCGGCGGAGTCCATTGGGACAATATCCCATTGTCCCTAAGATAATCTTGAAACTCTTGACTTAAGTATTCACCACCCCGATCGGATCGAAGTATCTTAATACTTTTGCCAAGCTATTTTTCTACTCCATTTTTGAACTCTTTGAATTTTTCAAAAGCTTCAGATTTGTGTTTCATCAAGAACACATACCCGAATCGTGAGTGATCATCGATAAAGGTAATGAAGTAGCTATAGCCTCCTTGTGCAAGAGTTGACATTGGTCCACATACATCAGTATGTATTAGACCAAGCAATTCATCCACTAGATTACCTTTTCTGGAAAAGGGTAATTTGGCCATCTTGCCTTTTTAAGCATGATTCGCATGTATCAAATGAACCGGGTTCAAATGATTCCAGAATTCCACATCGGTGTAATTTGGTCATGCGTTTCTTACAAACATGGCCAAGACGACAATGCCACGTGTAGGAGTCTATTCGATTATCTATTCGAGCACGTTTGTTGCTAACTTCGATATTGAAAACGTCACCGGATAAATCTAACGTGTAGATACCATTGCACAAAGTTCCAGTCCCATAAAGAACGTCATTAAAAGTTATGTAACAACAATTGTTACTAAAAGTTAAATGATGACCCTTTTAATTCAAATATGAAATAGATACAATGTTCTTTATTAATGAAGGATCAAAATAACAATTATCCAATTCTAAGACAAGTCCAGTAGGGAGCTTTAGCAAATATGTTCCGATGGCAATAGCAGCAATCTTTGCTCCATTTCCAACTTGCAAATTCGCTTCTCCCTTGACGAATCTTCTTCTATTCCTTAGCCCTTGTATGTCATTACATATATGTGAGCTACACCCAGTATCAAGTACCCAAGTGTACGAGGAAATAGAGTGACATTCAATAACGAAGATGCTTGAAGAGGATGGGGCATCGGATGCCTTCTTCTTCAAGGACTCAAGATAAACCTTGCAGTTTCTTTGCCACTGGCCCTCCTTGCCACAGTGATGGCAAGTGCCTTTTGGTGCCTTTTCAATCCTTTTGTCCTTAGTTAATTTATTGGTATCCAAAATGGAACGCAAATTCAGAGAAGACATGATCGAGTAATTATCCAAGAAATACAAATTGAGCTTATGTGAGAAGAGTGATAAAGAATGCATCAACATACATTAATTAAATCCTATTTATTTTTCGAATTGAATAACCCTTTTTATCAATTCGGGAGATCGTAGGAACATCTCCAAATAGGTTGATATCCCACCATAGATAAGAACAACCATGGCTGTGACCATCAAGTTATTCTTAGCTATGAAGGTAGGTAATTATACCGATTACTTATCACATATATGTAACTATCACTTTATGCTATCAACTAATTGAATGTTTGCATAAATCATTGGGTTGTTAACTCATTAACAAGTATGCAACAATATACATAGCACCCAACTGCACCTCTCTTTACATTGACCTTGGCTGTGGCACAACAAATCGATGCTCCAAGCTTAAGGCTGACCCATTAATCAAGAAATAGTTTTAATATAGTTGGAGCTCATTCAACCGTTTAGTCAGGCTTGGATGTGTCCAACATCCAAAACTAAGGATTGACCTCTGACTCCAACTATATTAATCATAAACTAATTCCATGGTTTGAACATGTTGAGGTTCAAGCAGGGCATGGATGTGTCCATCAACCCAAACGAGAAACAAAACTCCGGTTCTAACCATATTAATGGAAGGTGTTGGCCTTAATATTTTGTAAGGGGTTTTAGGTCTCAACCTTTCTTTTCTAAGCACATTCATGACATATAATTATGTCATGTACTAACGATTTCCTTAATAAAGTATGTATGTGACTTAATTTATCAAGTCTCATTAATTGAATTAGGAACCGGATTTCCTAATTCTAATTTCATACTTTATTCAAGGAATTGTTTTAGGAAATAATTTCCTAAATTGTCATAATCAATTTCGGAAATAATATGTTTAAGACTTTGATTTCTCTAAATCAAATCTTATTAAATTAAGAGACAGATTCTCTTAATTCACTAGTAGAATTTCCTTAATTTACTTTGTATATTCACCGAAGTCATAGATAGATAATTACCGAAGTAGACGCACGTGAAGTAAAAAGGGATTGTTTTACTTCGTCATATAACCGAAGTCATATCCATGAAATTAGCGAAGTCTTTTACCAGTTTAAAGAGGCAAACCGGTTCAGATTTGGACCGATTCTGAAGTAAAAACTTGTCTTTTACTTCGTTGATTTTGTAAAGTGCCGAAGTAATCAATGATATAAAACTTTACAGTTTAAATTAATTATCGAAGTAAAAAAATATCTGTTACTTTAGTAGTTTTGTAATGTGACGAAGTAATATATGATATGTAACTTCACAGTTTACATTAATTATCGAAGCAAATATATTTTATAACTTCGCCAGTATTTATATTTATCGAAGTATATAGTATTATGTTACTTCATCATATACGTTTATTGGCACAGTAATCGATTTCAAAGACTTCATTATTTTGTATGATACAGAGGTAATAAATTTGAAACGACTTCACAATTATTAAATTGTGATGAAGTAAATATATTTTTTAACTTCATCACAATTTAAATTGATGAAGTATTTTATTTTTGATTACTTCACCATCAAATTTTATTATCGAAGTAAATAATCATATTTTATTACAATATAATTTTAATTTAATGAAGTAAATGTCGATTATCTGTGGTCGCGATCTGTGGTCGCCGAGAAGCAGGAGCAGAGAAGTGATGTGAACGGAGAAGAGAAGAGATGGGAACAAATCGCCGGGAAGCAACCTAGGTCGCCGAAGTAGAGCAGAGCAGAGCAGAGCAGAGAAACTTAGGTCACCGATTGAGAAGAGATGGGGTGACGCGCACGGGAGAAACTTAGGTCGATCGGCGAAGCAAAAGCTGCGAAGCGGGAGAAGCAAAAGCTGCGCGAAGCGATCGGTCGGCTGATATTTAGGTTAAGTGCGGTAGAAAAGTAGGGAAGAGATCGAATATAACGGGATTAAGCTGCGGAGCGGGAGAAATTTAGGGGATTAAGCTGTGGAGCGGGTCTCACGCGGCGCTAGCGAAATAGGGGTTAACTGCAGAGAGGGAGAAAATTAGAGATATTAGCTACGGTGCGGGAGAAAAACCGGTTCAGATTTTATTTTATTTTACTAGTTCAATTTTATTACTTCGCCAATTAAAATTATAAATTTTATTGTAAACCTTATTACTTCGTTAAATACAAATTACGAAGTAATAGTTATTAAAAATTTTAAAAAAAGTCTATTTTTTTTAATCTATGAAGTCTAAAACTATATTTACTATGTCAATTTTATTATCGAAGTTTATTAATATATATTACTTCGTCATTAATTATCGCCGAAGTAATTGTTGGCGAAGTCTATTATCAAAATTCTACTAGTGATTCAACCACATATTATTTTCATGAAAATCTCATTTAAGAAAACTCTATAGGAAACCATTTTTCTTAACTAATTTTGGAGCAACAATATGTAAGAGCATCACCTCTTAAATCAAATAAGGAAATTATCGTTTGAGAATCAGCTCAAAATTTCCAAGATTTGATTACATATTTTATTTATGGATTTATTAATTTCAACAAATTATTTTCTTTGGGTGGCTCCCTGAGGCTCAGATACCCAAAAAAAAAGAATTTGTTGTAAATCTAATTTGGTCCGCTCCCCGAGGAGTAACCAAATTAAACATGACAATTTTATTCAAAATAGGAAATTAAATTACAACAACTATCTTTAAATTGGACGGCTCCCCGAGGCTCAATCCAAAATAAAGAATTTTGTTAATAATTTAAAACCAATTCAAATTTAATTGTCAATTAATAATCCATAAATTTGTCTAGACTTTCTTGAAAGAAAGTGCCCAAAATTACGAGATTTCATAATAGGTTTTCAGAATAATTGTAAGTTTCTGGTACAAAGAAAACTTACATATTTCCAAAATTGGAAAATTTCCAAAATAGAAAATTTCCAAAATTGAAAAGTTTCCAAAAAATGGGAAGTTTTCACAATTATCATAAAATTTCAGAAACTAGGATATTTCAAAAGTTTGCAAAATATCATGAGGATTTCCAAACTTCGAAATTCCTAAATCTAAAATTTATAATAATTGAAAAGTTTCCATAATTGGAAAATTTTCCAAAATTGAGATCATGACAAAGTTTTCCGCAAAACAATTATATGATTATGTCGAACACTAACTGGCTCTGATACCACTGTTGGGACCGGGTGCATGTTGACATGGATACGGGTTCGTAATTTTTAAAATTTTATTACGTGCAGCGGAAGTTTTAGCATAAATAATTTCTCAAATTATTTTAACCACGTATCTAGCATGCAACCTTATGTTGTGGAGACATGATCATACATTTAAATTTTGCAGAAAGTAAACTAATTTACTTAATACCTCGCGTAACTCGTAGAAAGGTACGAGATCCAACCGTAGCATCCCTTGGAAGCTCCGCCTCTATTCGCGTCCACGCCGAGTTTTCTTCGGGATGACTTCGCAAAGCCACGAGTTTCGTGCCGACAAGAACTACTAGATTCTCCAAAGGTACGACTAGAATATCAAGAGAGAGAGATGGAAAACTAACCACCAAACGGAAAAAACGGAATCAATATTCCGGGAGGAAGGAAGGAGTCGCGACCCGCTTCTTCTTCTTCTTCGGCACCTTCTTGGTGGAGATGGCTCACGGCAACCCTAAGGGAACCCTCTAGGGCCGGCGCCTACTAGAGGAGGGAGAGGGAGAGAAGGAGAGGAAGAGAGGCTAGACAAGAATCCTTGATCTCTTGAATTAATTTCCAAGCCTTGCCTTGGTACCTTTATATAGTAGCCTCTTAATCGCCAAGTCTCCTCTTAACGAAATTTTTCATAAGAAATTTATCTTATAAATTTTTCTATGAATTATTCCGTTATGTCAAGTTTTTATTATAACTTAATTTATAATAAAAACAACCATGTCTCCCCTTTTATTATGGAATAAAATTTTACAAGAAATTTATTATATAAATTTTTTCTTACCATGGAAAAATCAATTCATAATTGATTTTATAAAATAAAATAAACCAATCCATGGTTCATTTTAATTTCCATAAAAAGAATAAATTTATTATATAAATTTTTCTTATCATGGAAAAATTAATTCATAATTGATTTTATAAAATAAAATAAACCAATCCATGGTTCATTTTAATTTCCATAAAAAGAATAAATTTATTATATAAAATTTTCTTATCATGGAAAAAACAATTCATAATTGATTTTATAAAATAAAATAAACCAATCCATGGTTCATTTTAATTTTCATAAAATGAATAAATTTCTATAAATTTCATTATGTAAATATTCTTTATATAAATTTCTTTATCCATAATTTTATAAAACAGATCACGCTCGATTTATTTTATAATTTAAACCAAATAAATTGGTTTCCCTCCTTTATTGTGGCCGGCCAAACCAAAGAGGGTGGGGACCCTCTTTGGCCGGCCAAACCAAGCCGTCTCCATGCGAATTAAACTCATTTAATTCGCCCAATAAGCCTTCAAAAGACTTAGCCATTATAAGCTTCCGGTGTGTCTCTGAAAATTCAGATTCGACTTATCTCTCTTGATCGGAAAATCCAATTTTCAACTCGTTTTAAATCCCTCGGATTACTCGTAGTGCGTGTGACTAAATAGGCCTTCGATTTATGTTGGCCCTCTATAATTCATCAATTATAGAACGATCATGAGTGGCACCTAGTAGTACATCATGATCCCCAATTAATCGAAAGATCAACAGTTGACCTCAGAAATTATTATGAAACCCTTCAGCAGCTCTATTGAGTCGTGCCTCATTCCCTTCACCATCTTATACCCACTTGGTTCAGGACACGGTCTATGTGTGTCAGTCCCCACTAGGCTGACTACGTCACACCTAGCCCAATTAACTTTTCCTCGTCCTATGGATTCTAATTACTCTCATGTATTTAAGAGATTCATACTCTTAACATATCATGCTCTGGCCAGAGGCTTTGAGTAACAATCCGACGATAGGCCTTGGGTATACATCTCCTCGCAAGGAGTGGTGAATCCTTTATAGGCTGTTCAAACATCTTCGGGAACTTCGTCTTATACCCAACCATCCTGGGTCCACACCTCCTTGGAGATGCTTGCTTAAGATGTCAAAGTATAAGTCTTCATGACCAAGATGACTTGAACACCGTAAGTCAAAGGAACATCGCACTTAAGCTGCAGTAAGAACTTCACTGACATGTCTATATGTAGACTACCATGTGAAGTTTTACAGCCAGTCACTCCAATGAACTAGTTCCCTTAACTAGCATTCATGTTTATCTCCGGACATCCCAATGTCACCAGCCAATGAGAATCAGCTGATTAGAGAATAACCCATGCTAGTCTCAACAGAATTGATAGTGTCCTTATTTATCAATTCATCGACTAGGGACAATTTCAATACTTCACAATTGCACATGTAGAGATAATCACTAGTTGTGAATTCATCACAAATTCTCTCATGCTGTGAATTGTATTGTGGACATTCAATAAATGAGTTTAAGATCCCAATCAAATACACAGACATGTATACTCAAATAGTGAATATTTATTTATTAAAATAAATGTTTGCAATCATAAGGCAATTGCCTTAGGACACTTCTCTCATATTACTAACACATTCATACTTATCATTCATACTTATAATTAAGGCATAACCATCATCTTTATTCATGCTTATCATTCTTTGTTCATAACATAGAACATACATACATAATTATGTTTCTAGTCATAATCTTATCCGGGTTCATAAAGCTTGCATGATCATGATACAAAATAAACATACATCTCATACAAGATACATTTTATCTTACATACATGATCCTAGTATCCATCATAAGACATGAATGGTAAGCTACATATAAACCTAACACATACTACTAGGATTCATAGCATTCATCACAAAACATGCATATACCTTCATGAGTCATAATTTCATTATAAGCATTTATCAACATACATGCATTATTCTATTTATCATAATATACTCCTACATAAATTTCATGTATTCATGGTATATGATCTAAATATTCATGATTAAAATATAACCTAAAATCAACCATACAAGTCATGTCACATAACACATAAACTAAGGTTTTAGTCATATGGAAGCCCTTACATCATGCTTAACCATGTACTAGCATCATGGGAACTTATAAATATGCATTTTCGAGATCTTAACCCAACCCAAACCCTAGGGTTGGGTCTTGGCCGAAAGTCTCAAGGACCATGGGTCCATGGAAAATTTGCCTAGATCATGATTACATCTCTTATCTACATATCATGCCATAGAAAAATTATTTGAATCCTTGATTGGACTTAACTCCAAGTCCTAAACCTAAAACAAGAGTTGGCCGAAAACCCTAGAAGGGTAACAAGCCCATGGAAGAGTTCATTTAACACCATTCTTACCCATAAGGTATCATAAGAATCATATTAATCATGCTTGGAAAGGTTGGAGTTTCCCCTAGCCTCTTGACCTTGATGTGGCCGAAACATATAAGGGTATCAAACCCTTAGAAAATTCATGTAAGTCACTATTTTCTTCCATACTACATCATAGTAAGACACACTAAGCATACTTGAGGGATTAAAATTAATCCCTAGCCCTACACTTGATGTGGCCGAAACCCTAGATGGGTTTTAGGGCATCAAAAATTTCCCTAAATCTCAATCTATGCCTTACATCTTATCATGAAACATTTAAGAGCACAAAAAGGAATTTACATCATCCCTAGGCCTAAACCAATGGCCTTGGCTGAAAGTTCCATAAGCCCTAATCATGGATTTTCCCAACATATCATGCCAACAAAACTTAGATCATGATAAATATCTTGAAAGCTATCATACCACAGGTGAGGGGGTTTTACCTTCCTTGATCTTGCTTACAAACTTCGAATAAAAGATAACAAGAGAACCTCCTTGTCTCTAAACTCTCCTTAGTCCTTATATCCTTGTAGGGGGGCCTTAGATCTTCAAGATGGGGTCCTTGGTGGAACTTTTCTCAAGGGAACAAAAACCTTGAAGTTTCGGCCAAAGCAAGGAAGAAGAAGGAAAATGAAGAAGAGAAGGGAAGTTGTAACTCCCTTTCCTATTTATATTATTTTGAAAAGAGGTAAATGAAGAGTCATGGTGTCTCTTCCCTTGATGACTCTTCTTTTCCTACACCTTAACTAATATCCACTTCATTCCCTCATAGCACTCCCTTGCTAGGTGAATTGGTTACTGCATGCTTGGTTGTACAAGAGGTCCAAGGTTTAATCCTTGGTGCATGCACTAATTTTCTATTTTATTTTTAATTTGTTTCCTATTATTTTTGAAAATTCCCTAAAATTCCCCCATAATTATGTTAATATTTTTTATTACAATCTATCTATTTTTACATTAAATTTTACCTAAAACTACCTATAATAATGGCACTAGAAAGCCCCTATAGGGCCCCTTAGCACTTAGTTTCTCCATTTAAATGAGAGAACCTTGGGTTCTAGGCTATGGTTCATACTAATATTTCTAGATCCTTCAGAAAATTATCTAGACATGCTTAATATTTTAAAGAAAATATTAAGAGAATTTTCCGAGTCGTTACACTGAGCATGAAGTTCTGATTCGAGGAATTGGGCAATAAATCCTGGCCAAGGGCTGGGCACCGAAGACCTGACTAAGGCTTGGGCAATAAATCCTGGTTGTGAACTGGGCACAATGTCCTGATCAGGAAGATCGGGCTAAAGACCAACCGGAGGAGCCGGTTAGCAAAAGGTAAATTCTCTTGAGAGGAGTAGGCGAGGAGGCGTTCCTCATAGGAGGGAACACTTGGCGTCGGTTCGACCTAGGGTTCCATTAGGGAAGCCCAAAGTTAGAACTAGGACAGCGCAGAATGTTAATTAAACCTAACGTATCTATTACCTATGCTTTGGAACTAACCCTGGTTGCAGGAATGAAGGTCGAAGTTCTCTGCATCCCAGGCGCCCGAGAATACAAGCGCCTATATGGATACAGGCGGCCCAGAAGGGTGCATTCCAAGCTGTCTGCGAAGCAAGCCTCCACGTCAGCAAAAGAGGCGCCCATGAGCATACAGGCGCCCCAGTCATCCCAAGCGTCCTAGTTGAAGGGATAAGTGTTGGACAAGTCTGTGGATGAAGATTCCTACAGAAGGGCACACATGTCAGGCGCCCCAGATGACTATATATAATGTGGTTCACCCCCTTGCTTCCAGACAACACTGCTTCCAAAGAAATCATTCAAGCGCTCTACTCCAAACTCTCCGTGCTCAAGTTTAAAGTGCCAACGACGACCCACTGCTCCGATCTTCGAATCCTTCCCCGGTCGTCGGTATTTGTTTAGTTTAATTTAATTGCTTAAATTAAATTCTGTATTTGTGCTTCAAATCTATAACTATTTTCCGAAATATAGAATTGCCTAACGTAAACAGTCAAGGACCGTGGGACTTGGAGTAGGAGCCGATCTAGACTCCGAACCAAGTAAAACCAAGCATGTTAGCATTGTGTTTTATTTCCGCTACGTATTATTTTTAATTTTATCTGAAAATGTTTTATCGATATTCACCCCTCTCTATCGATTCTAAATGATCGCACAAGTGTTATCAGAGCGAGTGGCTCAAATCTGGTGCAACCACCGATTGAGCAATTTTTTAGATTTCGCTTTTAAAAGATTTTTTTCGTTCATAATTTTATTTGTTAATCGAGGTTGGTGCAACACCACTCGATTTTTTTATTATTATTTTTTCTACTGCACTACTAAGCCAAGACGTAGTCTTGGGATAAGTTTTTTTGTGTGTAAATTTATCAGATAAAGTTCGATGGCCATGCAAGAAGGGCCTATAACACCGCCAGACCACTACTCTTCTCAGGAGAAGACTTCTCCTATTGGAAGAGTAGGATGGAGATCCACCTGAAAACTCAGGTGGACATGTGGATAATCCTCCAGTCCGGATTGAAGATTCCCAAGAAGGCACAAGGCGAGGTGCAAGGCTACATAGAGTGGGACGAACCACTCAAGAAGAAAATCGAGGCAGACACAAAGGCCACACAAATATTTTGTGGCTTAACCATGGAAGTGCTGAACCGCGTCGGACCCTTCAGCAGTGCGAAGGAGCTATGGAATAAATTAATCGAACTGCACGAAAGTACGTTAGATACGCGGATCAGTAATAGAGATCTGCTACTCAACAGGCTCTACACCATCATGATGCATGATGGTGAAACAACAACACAACTTCATCCAAGAATCCAGTAGTTGATGAACGGGCTGCATATAATAGGTTATAAGGTGGAAAACCATGACCTAATAAGGTATACTCTGAACACATTCCCAAGAAACACACTGTGGGCATCTATGGTGGATGCCTACTAGGTTTCTAGGAACCTTTCTAAAATTAAACTTGATGAGTTATTTTCTGAATTAGAATTACATGAGCAAACTAATACTGCAATGGCCGAGAGAAGTATTGCTTTTGTTGTAGGGAAAACTCCAGTCAGAAAAAAAAGCAACAACCAATACCCGAGTCTGACGACGATGAAGTAGATCATCCAAAATTGGTCAGGTTGGCTCATGACTACTACAAGGAGCTTAAGAATCAAACAAGCAAAAAGAAGATGACTCGGAAAAAGGATAATCCAGCTAAATTGTTAACAAGCCAGAAGAGTAAAAGGAACGTAACGTGTTACGAGTGCAACAAGAAGGGTCATTTCAGATCGGAGTGCCCCAACCTAAAGGAAAACAAGAAAGCTCGGAAGAAGAAAGCACTGCAAGCCACATGGGATGAATCACCCTCAGAAGAAGAAGAATCTCCGCACTCCAATCTCCTCGCGTTGACCACCTCGGAACACATCGACTCCGGAACAGAATCAGAACCTGAGGAAGACATCGGCACCGGAAAGATTTCGATCTTGGAGGATGGATGGATTACAGTAAGAGGTTATCCTGAATTGGAGCATTACGATCTTATTTCGTACTTGCCACACAAGTTGGCGAAAGCCAATATCCGAGTTGAAACCCTCCGACTTGAAATCAAACTCCTGAAAGAGGAAGTCAACTCGAGTTTCTTAACCGAGTCAGTTCAAGAAGGAACCTCGACTCAAGATCAAAAGCTTGAGGAAGAGAATTCCTCCTTGAAAACTCAAGTCAAGAAACTCAGAGTCGCATTAGAATGATTCACTTCGAGTTCCAAGAATCTTGACATGATTCTTGGAAAACAGAAATCAGTTCTAAATCGATCCGGATAGGGCTATCGAACCAACTCGAGACAACGATCTTATTATTCTGTATTGAACCAATCTAGAACCCAAGTCCAAGCATGGGTCCCTAAGATGAGTTTGAACCACTAGGCTGGACCAAACCGATATTGGATCCCAAAGGATAATATTCACATCTTCCCTAACCCTTATCGAGGCTTCAGTCCAGGGGGAGCCAATATAAAAACCATTTTTATACTTAGATAATTTCTTTTCTTGCTTGTTGCTTGTTTAGTTTTTATTTTTTTATTCTACTTAGACTTAGGAATGGTTAGTTAAGGACAAGACTTACTTGAAACTTGAACAACATAGTATTAGGTGGAGGTGAGATGATAGTACGTTAAGGAAGCCTTTCTAACAAGTCAAGTAGGGTAAGGCGTACCCTATTTGGTCTGTTTAGTCCGGTGGAACTAGCCGAAGCTACCTCTCCAAATCCTAAGCTAGTTAGACCATAAGTTCTCAAAAAGGAATTTGAAAAAGAATTTTTGGTAAAAGGCTTTGTCTAGGAAAGGGTTGTTGATCCAATAAGGCTACGACCAAAGAAGGCCTCTGTGCCTCGACAAGACCTGGAAGCTAATTATCGAAACTCACTTTCAAATTACTATTTGATAAACTCGAATCTAACACATGTTTTATTTAAATCTTAGATTTAACATAAAATCAAAGATAAAAATAATACATCTCACAAAACAGGTAAGGAAACCTGCTTTGTCACTTAGAATTGGGTGAAATGTTTAGGAACCAATAATTTAGTTCAACTTAACATTTTCAAAATCAATTCTACATTTTCAAAATCAATTCTATATTTTCAAAATTAATTCTATATTTTCAAAATTAATTCTATATTTTCAAAAATTAAATCTACATTTTCAAAATCAATTTAATATTTTCAAAATTAATTCTACATTTTCAAAATCAATTCTGCATTTTCAAAATTAATTTTATATGTTAAAAATCAATTCTACACTGAACATTTATTTAATCAAAATTTCACCAAATATTTTTGAAATTCAATTTTAAAATTAATTCAACTCACACTGAAAACCTATCTCACAAATGAAACTCATAAGGTCAACATGTTTTGATAACCTTAGATGTGCGTGAGATAGATTATGCAATGAAATTCAATTACTCTATCCTTACTTCTACATATATGGATCCAAATCAATCATACTTTATGTGTAGGAACATAAAGATTTGGACCAGTGGATGTTGGATAGTGGAAGCTCCAGACACATGACTGGGGATAAAATGATGCTCACCAAAATCAAGTTGGCTCAGTGGCATTTGGAAACAATGCCACACTTAGAGTAATTGAGTCAGGTAATATCGAACTAAACTCAGATTTTGTTATTAAAAAGGTGTTATTGGATGAAAACTTTAAGTTTAATTTACTTAGCATTAGCCAATTGTGTGATACTTGTTATATTGTTACCTTCACCAATTCTGACTGCCTGATTAGGAATCTACAAGACTTAGACATTACACTTAAGGGTAGTAGGAAAAATAATGTCTACATAATCAATCTACCTATAATTCCTAAACGTTTTTTAACTCAACTAGAAGAAACCAATCTGTGGCATAGAAGACTAAGTCACACCCATACTAAATTAATTTCAAAATTAAGTCAACTTGGCTTGGTTAAAGGTGTACCTAAAATTAAAAACATCGAAAATACCATCTGTAATTCATGACAACAAGGTAAACAAACCAAGTCTACCCACAAATTAACCCAGTCAGACTTATCCCAAGCCACACTTGAGCTCCTACACCTAGACCTACTTGATTCACATGGAGCCAAGTCACTAAGCGGGAATTGGTACTACTTAGTAATCATTGACGATTACTCTAGGTTTACCTGGGTTAAATTCCTAAAAACCAAAGATGAAACATTTAACTCATTTAATAATTTGTGCAAAATGATAGAAAATCAAAATGATACAAAAATTAAAAGACTTAGGAGTGACCACGGGGGAGAATTTGAAAATCACAAATTTGAGGAATTTTATCAAATTAATGGGCACATCCATGAATTTTCGAGACCTAGAACTCCCCAACAAAATGGAATAGTTGATAGAAAGAATAGAACCCTTCAGGAAGCCGCTAGGACTATGCTCAACGAATACAACCTATCTAATCAATTCTGGGCAGAAGCGGTAAATACAGCCTGTTATCTCCAAAATAGGGTCTTAATAAATAGATGACACAACAAGACCCCTTATGAAATTTATTATTACAGACTACCAAATTTACATTATTTAAGGGTTTTTGGATGTAAGGTACACATTTTATATTCTAAAGATTGTTTAGGTAAATTTCAATCAAAGTCAACCCCAGGGATCTTTCTAGGATATTCAACAACAAGTAGAGCATATAGGGTGTACAACAAACAAAACCTTAAAAATGAAGAAACCACAAACTTAATATTTGATGAAGAAATTGAAACAAATCCTACTGATATACAAAATCCAAACAAGTCAAATCTTGATCAAGAAGATATTGAACCATTAAATGAACCATTCACTGAACTATCATTTAAACCAGCTACTGAGGAATCAACTGAACCAATAGCTGAACCAACCCAAGTAGTTGAACCGACCGCTGAACCAAATCTACCAATCGGACCTGAGGCTGAACCTAGTTCTAGGAGAACCAAGAAACTGAGACTCAATCATCCATTTGACCAAATCTTGGGTGATCCAACCTTAGGGGTTTAACGAGGTCTTCTTACAGAAATCTTAGTCAAATTTCCTTAATTTCAAAAATAGAACCTAAGACTATAGAAGAAGCCCTACCTGGCCCAGATTGATCATTGCAATGCATGCAGAACTAGCCCAATTTGAGAGAATCCAAGTCTGGGATTTAGTACCTAAACCAGAGGGTAAGTCAGTTATAGACACTAAGTAGGTATTTAGAAACAAGCTAAATGATCAATAGGAGATTGTAAGAAACAAATCCCGCTTAGTAGCTAAAGGGTTTAGTCAAGTCGAAGGGCTAGATTATGATGAAACTTATGCCCCCGTAGCCAGACTTGAATCAATTAGGATGCTACTAGCTTTTGCAACCCATAGAGGTTTTAAACCATACCAAATGGATGTCATGTCTGCCTTTCTTAATGGGTTCATAAAAGAAGAAGTGTATTTAGGGCAGCCCCCTGGATTTAAGGACATCGGCAATCCTGAGTATGTGCTCAAACTTAGGAAAGCCCTTTATGGGTTAAAACAAGCACCTAGGCCATGGTACGAAAGACTATCAACCTACTTGATTTCTAAGGGATTTAACCAAGGCCAAATTGACTTAACCTTATTTGTTAAAACCTTAGAGAAAGACATATTTATAGCCCAAATCTACGTAGATGACATAATATTTGGGTCAACAAATTCTAACTTTTTTAAAGACTTTGTTAAAATTATGGAGAGTGAGTTTGAAATGAGCTTGGTAGGTGAACTAAACATTTTCTTAGGTCTCCAAATAAAACAAACCAGGGATGGTAACTATGTTCATCAATCCAAATAAGCAAGAGAGTTAATTAGAAAATTCAAAATGGAAAACTACAAAAGTTTAGGTACTCCCATGGCCACAAATGTCAAAATAGACAATGACCCTGAAGGTAAATCAGTTGACTTAAAATTATATAGAAGCATGATAGGTAGTTTATTATACTTAACTGCTAGTAGACCTGACATTCTATTTGTTGTAGGAATGTGCGCTAGATACCAAACCAGTGCTAAAGAATCTCACTTAGCAGCCCTAAAATGAAACCTTAGGTACATTAAGGGTACCCTAAATGTATGTATCTTGTATCCTTGAACTTCCAACTTTAAATTATCAGGATACTCTGACTTAGACTATGCCGGTTGCAAACTAGATAGAAAGAGTACAAGTGGAAGTTGTCAATTATTAGGACAAAGTCTAGTCTGCTGGTGCAGTAGAAAGCAAATTGTGTAGCCTTATCTACAACTGAAGCAGAGTATATTGCCTTAGGAGAGTGTGTAGCACAACTTTTATGGATGATGCACACTCTTAAAGACTTCTAGCTAGACTATGCCCAAACCAATGTGTTCTTTGACAACATAAGTTCGATCAATCTTACGAAAAACCCTATCCATCATTCCTGAACTAAACACATTCTGAGTTTTGCTTACTAAGAAGGCAGTTAGGGTTGTGCTTAGTTGAATAGGACTGTTCTAATTTTTCTTAAATTTTTTTAATATTTTATATTTTTTGAGAAATTGTTTTCTTAATTTTGTTAAAATTTAAAATTATTTTCCATCTTAGATTTTTCGAAAAAATACCCCCTTTAAAACTAGGGTTTTCTGTGCAATGGATTTAGCCTAGGCTTTAACCCTAGAATTGCATACTGCCATAGATCTAGAAGCCAACATCTCACAAGCATCTTAGGACACATTGATTGATAACCTAGACTGGGTTGAGATGCTTAGGTCTATGCCTTGACTCAAGATGCTTTAAGTCAGTGCATCTAGAGTAGTTGGGGCGATAAATACAATTGAACATCAATCAAGCTAAGTGTTCAAGCTTAGAAAATCTAACTTGATCAGGTCATTTAACTTGACTAACCCTAGTGAAAGCTGCTGTTATATAACAGTTAGTAAATAGCTAACTTGGTTAGATAGGACCCGAATGAGTTCAATTTAGTTGGTTTTTGTTGCTTGGACTCACAGGATTTGGTTCAATATGTATTTAGAATTGTTTTTTTACTAGCTCTGATTCGCAATCGATTCGAAATTGGTTTTCAATCAGTTTTTGATATATGGCAAAGCGGGAGAGTAAAAAATAGGAGTAAAAAAAAATAAGTTTTTGAAAAAGTAAAGTTAAATTCACTAGTGCAGATTTTTTTTTTCAAAAATGTTTTAAGGGCAAATCTTCTTTCAAAAGTCTTAAAGTATTTTCAAAATATACTTCCAAGTGCACAATATTTTTTTAAGTACAAAATATTTTTTCCAAGTGTAAAATTTTTTTCTAAGGGCAAATTTTTTTTTGCATAATATTCCTAAGTGAAAAATATTTTTCTAAGTGCAAATTCTTTCTTTCTACAAAATATTATAAAGTGAAATGTATTTTTCTAAGTGCAAATTCTTTTTTGCAAAATATTCCTAAGTGAAAAATATTTTTCTAAGAGCAGATTCTTTTTTGCAAAATATTTCTCAGTGAAAAATATTTTTCTAACTGCAAATTCTTTAACAAAATGCACGGTGTGTTCCTTTTGGTACAAATATTCAAGAGAAGTTAAACATCCTTTGTTTTGGAAAAATTTATTAAACTTTTCAAAAAGGTTACACTTAATATGCTTGGTCAAAATTTGATGATCTTTATTTCAAAAAGATTTTTTCTCTCAAAAAGGTTACACATAATATACTTGGTCAAAATTTACTGATCTTTATTTCAAAAATATTTTTTCTCTCAAAAAGGTTACACTTAATATACTTGGTCAAAATTTGTTGATCATTATTTTAAAAAAGATTTTTTTCTCAAAAAGGTTACACTTAAACTTTTTGAAAAATAGCATATCATTAAAGGCTTCAGGGGGAGAATCTCTAATTTAGGGGGAGCTTAGTGTATGTTTTTCAAAATTTAGTTTTCTTAAAAGAAAGGGAAAATAAACATGATTGTTTACCTGGTTTATATGTTTTAACTTAACATTTGAACCAGGTTGTCATAAATCAAAAAGGGGTAGATTGTTAGTGCCGAAAGCACAAAAATCAAACCTGAGATTTGATCATAGAAAAGGGTTCACAAGTTAAGGTTATATGGTGATCGAATGTATCTGTTGAAGTGCGCAGGAAAAGTCCTAGGTAAGCTAGGCACGAAGTCCTGGTTCGTAGAATTGGGTAATAAGTCCTGGCCGAGGGCTGGGCACCTAAGACCTGACCTAGGGTTGGACAATAAGACCTAGTCGAGCACTGGGAATGAAGTCCTGATTCGAGGAATGGGGTAATAAGTCCTGGCCAAGGGCTGGGCACCGAAGACCTGACCAAAGGTTGGGTAATAAGCCCTGGTTGTGAATTGGGCACGAAGTCGTGATCCGGAAGATCGGAAAAAAGTCCAACCGGAGGAGTCGGTTGGCAAATGGTAAATTCTCCTGAGAGTAGTAGGCGAGGACGCGTTCCCCATAGGAGGGAACACTAGGTGTCAGTTCAACCTAAGGTTCGATTTGGGAAGCCCAATGTCAGAACCAAGACAATGCACGCTGTTGATTAAACCTAACTTTTCTATTACCTTTGCTTTGGAACTAACCCTGTTTGTAGGAACGAAGGTTGAAGTTCTCTGCATTCCAGGCACCTGAATGGTCTCAAGCGCCCGAGAATACAAGTGCCTGTATGGATACAGGCACCCCAGAAGGGTGCTTTCCAAGCAGTTTGCGAAGCAAGCCTCCACGTTAGCAAAAGAGGCGCCCGTGAGCATATAGGCGCCCTAGTCATCCCAGACGCTCTAGTTGAAGGGATAAGCACTGGCCAAATCTGAGGATGAAGATTCGCATAGAAGGGTACACGTGTCAGGCGCCCCATTCAACACAGGCACCCCAGACGACTATATATAAAGGGGTTCACTGCCTTGCTTCTAGACAACACTGCTTCCAATGAAAACATTCATGCATTTTGCTCCAAATGCTCCGTGCTCAAGTTTAAAGCGCCAACAATGACCCCGCTGCTCCGATCTTTGAATCCTTCCTTAGTTGTCGGTATTTCCTTAGTTTAATTTAATTACTTAAATTAAATTCTGTATTTGTGCTTCAAATCTGTAGCTAGTTTCGAAAATATAGAATTGCCCAACGTAAACGGTCAAGGACCGTGGGCCTTGGAGTAGGAGCCGATCTAGACTTCGAACAAGTAAAACCAAGTGTGCTAGCATTGTGTTTTATTTCCACTATGTATTATTCTTAATTTTATGCGAAAAAGTTTTATGGATATTCACCCCCCCCCTCTATCGATTCTAAATGATCCCAAAAGCGCAACTGGATCAATAATGCTAGGAACCACTTCAAGCTCCGCTATGAAGTTCTTGATCCACACAACATCCTTTGCTGCCTCCGAAGCTGCTATGTGCTCGGACTCAGTTATTGAATCTACAACTGTCTCCTGCTTGGAACTCCACCAGCAGATAGCTACACCATTCAAACAAAACACATACCCTTGTTGCTGTTGGGACCGGGTGCATGTTGACATGGATGCGCGTTCGTAATTTTAAAATTAATTACGTGCAGCGGAAGGTTTAGCATAAATAATTTCTCTAATTATTTAACCACACATCTAAGCATGCAATTTTATCTTGTGTAGACATGATCATATATTTAAAATTTTGTAGAAATGTAAACTAATTTACGTATTACCTCGTGTAACTCGAAGGAAGGGACGAGATCCAACCATAAGCATCCCTTGGAAGCTCCGCCTCTATTCGCATCCATGCCGAGTATCTTCGGGATGACTTCGCAAATCCACGAGTTTCGTGTTCTCGAGAACTACTAGATTCTTCGAGAACGTGACAAGAAAAACCAAGAGAGAAGTTGGAAGACTAACCACAAAAGGATGGCCGGCAGGGAAAAGGCAGGGGCGACCTTCTTGGGGCTGGTTGGCGCACGGCAAGAAGGGGAGAAGAGAAGGAGAGACTGAGAGAGGGAGAGAGCCTATGCCTTCATCTCTATATGTATCACCCACCCAAGCCTTGCCTTGGGTCCTTTATATAGTGGCCTCTCAACCATCAAGTATCTCAAATATGGAATAACTTATTCCATCATGCCAAGTTTGATTTTATATCATGGTTAAAATCACATTTTAATTCATGATAAAAATCTTCTCTCCTATGGAATAAATTTCCTTATCATGGTAAATCAATCCATGATTGATTTTATAAAATAAACCAATCCATGGTTCATTTTATTTTCCATGAAAAATAAACCAAACCTTGGTTTATTATATAAAAATTTATATCATCCATAATTTATAAAACAAACCACACTTAGTTTATTTTATAAATTGAACCAAAAACTTGGTTCTCTCCCTTTGTTGTGGCTGGCCAAGCAAAGAGGATGGAGGCCCTCTATGGCCGGCCCATCCAAGCCAAGCCCCAACGAATTAAACTTATTTAATTCATCTATTAAGCCTTCAAAAGACTTAGCAATTTTACGCTTCTGATGCGTCTCTGAAAAATTCAGATTCGACTTATCGTTTGGCTCAACCAAACTTAATCTCTCTTGATTGGAAAATCCAATTTTCAACTCGTTTTAAATCCCTCGGATTACTCGTAGTGCGTGTGACTAAATAGGCTTTCGATTTATGTTGGCCGTCTATAATTAATCAATCATAGAACGATCATGAGTGACACCTAGTAGTACATCATGATCTCCAATTAATCGAAAGATCAACGGTTGACCTCAGAAACAATTTTGAAACCATTCTGCAGCTATAATGAATCGTGCCCCATTCCCTTCACCATCTTATACCCACTTGGTTCAGGACATGGTCTATGTGGGTCAGTCCCCACTTGGTTGACTACGTCACACCTAGCCCATGTAACGTTTTCTCATCCTATGGATTCTAATTACTCTTATGTATTTAAGAGATTCATACTCTGAACATGTCATGCTCTGGCCAGAGGCTTCGAGTAACAATCCGACAATAGGCCTCGGGTATACATCTCCTCGCAAGGAGTGGTGAATCCTTTATAGGTTGTTCAAACATCTTCGGGCACTTCGGCTTATACCCAATCATCCTGGGTCCACACCTCCTTGGAGATGCTTGCTTAAGATGTCAAAGTATAAGTCTCCATGACCAAGATGACTTGACCACCGCAAGTCAAAGGAACATCGCACTTAAGCTGCAGTAAGAACTTCACTGACATATCTATATATAGACTACCATATGAAGTTTTACAGCCAGTCACTCCAATGAACTAGTTCCCTTAACTAGCATTCATGTTTATCTCCGGACATCTCAATATCACCAGCCAGTGAGAATCAGCTGATTAGAGAATAACCCATGCTAGTCTCAACAGAATTGACAGTGTCCGTATTTATCAATTCATCGACTAGGGACAATTTTAACACTTCACAATTGCACATGTAGAGATAATCACTAGTTGTGAATTCATCACAAATTCTCTTATGCTGTGAATTGTATTGCGGACATTCAGTAAATGAGTTTAAGATCTCAATCAAATACACAAACATGTATACTCAAATAGTGAATATTCATTTATTAAAATAAATGATTACAATCATAAGGTGATTACCTTAGGACACTTCTCTCATATTACTAACAAACTCCCACTTGGCCTAATGCCAATCGCTACGGTACCCAATACCACAGGCTCTAACATGACCCTCAAACTTGCTTTGAGGCAAGGCTTAGTTAAAGGATCGGCTAAATTCCTTTCAGTGGGAATTTTCTCAATTTGTATATCATTCCTACTTATAATCTCTCTGATCAGATGATAGCGGCGAAGCACGTGTTTGGATCGCTGATGAGACCTTGGTTCCTTTGCTTGTGCAATAGCTCTATTGTTGTCTCAGTAAACCGGTATTGCTTCATCAATGGTTGGAACCCCACCAAGTTCTGAGACAAACTTCTTGATCAAGACTACTTCTTTTGCTGCTTCCGAAGCCGCAATATATTCCTCTTCCGTGGTAGAATTTGCTACAGTGTCTTGCTTGGAACTCTTCCAACTTATTGCGCCTCCATTCAAAGTAAATACGTACCAGACTGAGATTTGGAGTCATCCTTATTTGTCTGGAAACTGGCATCTGTATACCCACGTATTACCATATCTCCTTCTCCATATATTAGGAACACATCCTCAGTTCTTCTCAAGTACTTAAGGATTTCTTGACAGTCACCCAATGATCCATTCCTGGATCAGACTGGTATCTGCTCGTGACGCTCAGAGCATACGATACATCGGGCCTAGTACATAACATAGCATACTTGATAGATCCTATCGCGGATGCATAAGTAATCTTATTCATGCAAATCCTCTCATTTTCTGTGCGCGGACACATAGACTTCGAAAGGTTGATCCCATGCCTGATGGCAAGGTAACCTTTCTTGGATTCCAACATGCTAAACCTTTCTAGCACTCGGACTATATATGTAGACTGTGAAAGACCAAGCAATCGTTTTGATCTATCTCTATAAATTCTAATCCCAAGGATATAGGTTGCTTCTCCCAGGTCTTTCATGGAGAATGTTTTGGACAACCAAATTTTAACTGACTGATATATCATTTCCTATAAGTAATATGTCATCGACATATAACACTAGGAATTTGACTGCACTCCCACTAACCTTCTTGTACACACAAGGTTCGTCAGCATTTTGTGAGAAATCAAACACTTTGATTGTCTCATCAAAACTGATGTTCCAGCTCCTGGATTCTTGCTTTAGTCCATATATGGATCGTCGAGGCTTGCATACTTTGGTTTTATTAACTGATGTGAAACCTTCAGGTTGTATCATGTATACATCCTCAAGCAGGTTTCCATTAAGGAAAGTTGTTTTCACATCCATTTGACATATCTCATAATCATAATGAGCTGCTATGGCCAGGAGCATCCGAATGGATTTAAGCATAGCTACTAGCGAATAGGTTTAGTCATAATCAATTCCTTGTTTCTGACGATATCCTTTTGCCACTAATCTAGCCTTAAAGGTAACAACATTACTTTCCATGTCAGTTTTCTTCTTGAAAACACACTTGCACCCTATGGGCTTAATCCCTTCAGGTGGGTTAACCAAGTCCCATACTTGATTTTTGTACATGGAATCCATTTCTGACTTCATGGCTTCAAACCATTTATCCCTTTCTGAATTTTTCTGAACATCTTCATAAATGATAGGTTCGTCATCGTTAATGAGTAACACGTCGTTCGATTCACTTATGAGAAATTTGTATCTCTCTGGAATATTGCGTGTCCTATCAGACCTACGAAGAAGTGGTGTTGTTTTAGGTTCTGCTGATAGCTCATCATTATGAGTTATTGGTTGTGGGTCTAGACTAGGTGTCTCTGTAATGTCTATTGGAGTTTCTTGAACTTCTTCAAGTTCAATGCTACTCCCACAGTTTTCTTGTAAAAGAAATTCTTTTTCTAGAAATACAACATACCTTGAAACAAACACCTTTTGTTCCAAGGCATGATAGAATTGGTAACCTTTCGTTTCCTAAGGGTATCCAATAAATAGACATTTATCAGACTTAGCATCCAATTTGTCTGATACAGTCCGCTTTACATAAGCAGGACAATCCCATATCATTAGGTGAGATAAATGAGGTTTCTTACTATTCCATGTCTCATATGGAGTAGTAGAGACTATCTTGGTCGGGACTATGTTTAGTAAGTAAACAGTTGTCTTAAGCGCATTGCCCCAAAAGGATTTTGGAAGAGTTGCATGATTCATCATAGATCTAACCATGTCCATCAAGGTTCGGTTACGCCTCTCAGATACACCATTATGCTGTGGTGTATATGGCGGAGTCCATTGAGACAATATCCCATTGTCCCTAAGATAATCTTGAAACTCTTGACTTAAGTATTCACCACCCCGATTGGATCAAAGTATCTTAATACTTTTGCCAATGTAACGCCCCAAATTTCACTATAGAATGATGTAATAATTGAACATGTGGCCAAGAATAAAATTATGAATTTAAAGGGGAAATTTCGAATAAAGAAGATATTAAGCACCTTCTTGATATATGGTGAATGGGTGCGATAATTATGTTTATATGGTACATTAATATTATGCTTAACATCATGCACATGAACGAATGAATAATGATATGAATATGCATGTGTATGAACTAAATGGGTAGCATTCTCTTGTTGGGCTTTGGTTACATGGGCTTGAAGAAAATAAAAAGGAAAAGAAAGCGAAAAGAAAAGGAGGTGCCAAGGATTGAACCTTGGACCTCAAAGGAAAGCAAAGCCTTAAGAATATTCATGTAACCAATTCACCTAGCAAGGGAGTGCTATTAGAAGAGGATGGGAAATTGTAGATAAGTGGGAAAGAAGATGAAGAGACACAAGAAAATTGAAGAGACACCATTAAAGAGGTGCTTGCCTCTTTACTCACCATAAAAGGTCATGAAGAGGAGGAAATGCCTAGGCATTTCGACCAAGAAACCTCCCAATTCTCTTCCACCAAACCTTTCCTCTTCCTCCTCTCCCTCACCGAAATTCTAGAGCCCCTTGCAGCCCAAAACCGAATCACAAACCTAGAGAAACCGAAAGAAGAAAAGAAGAGAAGAACAAGAGGATTGCTAGAGTTTAAGAGGTCTTTTCTTCTCCAAAATTTGGAGATCTTTTGGGAACATAAGCACAAGTGGTAAGACTGCCTCACCTGCAACATAATGACTTTTTATGTGTGTTTTATGATTTTTATGTTTGCTTGTGATGTTGGGTGAAAGAGAATGGAAGAAAACCTTGAGGGAAGTTTCGGCCATAGAGGGTTACCCCCTTTTCTATGTCCAAAAACTAAAAGGAAGAGTTCATGAAATTGTTACTACCTTTTTGTAATGAATATATGATGGATACATGGTGTTTGAATGCCCTCCATGATGTAAAGGACTTGGAAGAATTCGGCCAAGTCATGAAATGGATAAATGATGATGCATGAAGTAGGCTATTGTTTTAATGATTGTTTCCTTGCTATATAAATATTTTAGGCCACGAAATATTGTGGAATCTATGCTAAGGGACCCCTGTAACATTCATCCAAGGGACCTTAAATTATGCCTTAAAACAGATTTTTATAGTCCTTCATGAAGTTATAGTCAAACCAAGTAATATGCATGTGATTGGGTGTTTTATTTCATGATAGAAATAATTTTATACCTTAGGGTCAGTACCTTATCTAAGTTGTTTGAGTCTAAACTCATGCTCCATTATAAGTATTGATGTTTGGAAAAATGTTACATGTACCCATATGCATGATAATCCAAGTAGAACTCTAGATCATACACCTAAACTAGGGTTTGGTGAAGTACAAACTACTTTTGCACTTGTGAATGAATTCTTATGAAAAATATGCTTTTATTCCCATGTTATGTGAATTATTATGCTATGAAATCCCTACTGTGAGTTTCGATAAATTACAATAATAGGGGTTAAGAATAGGTTCGAGTACAAAGCATGCCCCTAAACTAGTGTTTAATGAAGTCTAGACTACCTTTATGCTTGTATATGACCTTAATGGTAAAATATGTTTTTGTTTACATGTTATATGAACTTTTATACCATGTTATACATACTGTAAATTTTGGCTAATTACTAGAATAAAGGCTAAGAATAAGTTCAAGTACAATTCATGCACCTAAACTAGTGTTTAGTGAAGTCTAGACTACCAGTGTACTTGTAAATGACCTCTTATGTAATGTATGTTTTTATTTCCATGATTATATGACTCTTATGCTATGATATCCTTGCTATGAAGTTTCGACCAGCATGTATTAAAATGAGAAAAGAAAGATTAAACTAACATATTGCCTTAATTAAGACAAGCATGTTATAAGTATGATGTATTGATGAAACTAGCATGATGGTTGCTTCACTTACATGTGTTAAAAGAAAGGTCCTTCCATGTCTTGCTATTTATGCTAATGATTATTCCATGAAAGTATGCCTATGTTTATGAATGATTGAATGCCTATAATACATGCAATATGAAAGAAAGAAAGAATGCATGTTCTATATATGAAAGTATGCTTATGATTATGAATGATTGAATGTCTATAGTACATATAATATGAAAGAAAGAAAGAAAGAAAGGAACGCATGCTCTATATAAAAGAATGAAAGAAAAGAATAGAATGCATATATGTATTTTACTTTAAAGAATGACTTGTACCGGGTCTTGAAAAAGATCCACGGTTCTGGACTACCGAAGTTGTCCCTAGGCTGAAAGATAGTAAGCCTAGAATGTAGACCCCTGTAGGTCGGGATTAGCTACCTCGCATCCTACATAG